>VUQG01016934.1:52129-78304 GCA_015106755.1 Etia nguti
GAAATTTTGAAAAGAAAAAAAAAGAAAAAAAAAGGGGAGGGAGGGGGGGGGGGGGGGAAACATAAAAACAAAAGCACAAAAAAAAGACTGATGAGGAAAGAAAAAACAAAAATGTGTTGATAGGACTTATCCTACACATTCCCACTGTGTCCAGGAAAAAAAAGAAAAAATATTCCTCTGGCTTCCTGAGGCTCATCAACGAGTAGATCCATCCTCCCAGCAGTGGACGTCACACAGACGTGATGACTATCATGAGATGTGGCGAGATGCTTGAAATCCTGTTGAGAAGGTCGGGGGCGAGCTGGGATAAGTGGCTCTCTGAAAACTCGCATGGAGGGAAAATCTGAAGCACATAGGCGGGCTGGGAAATACAGAGACAGATATCAGTTACATGGAAATACTGAGATGGGCATGACTTTTTAACTTTCAAAAAAGTCATTCAATAACAAAGAAGTCAAATAGTTTTAAAGATTTTCTGTCTCAAAGAGCGAGTGTGGGGCTCAGTCCCCAGGTGGGCTGGGGAGTGGGTCACAAGAGTTTATTTTTTTAAACTAAATTTGTTTACGAAAATTATTCAGTCTTGTAAGGATTTCAAAATCTATTTATATCAATTTTTTTTTAAAATCACCCTTGTTTAACAGATGCTGTCATATCCTCAAAAAAGTTGATTCTGTTCATCTGGACGTAGCGTTTTCAGTGGGAGAAACGTTTCGTTTGCATAATGACTGAAACCAGCCCACTGAGGGAACAATGGGCTGGTTTCAGTCATTATGCAAATGTACTGTTCATAAGATTGGGTAAACCTGTAGTCAGCTGAGACTGAAGAAGTCACTTGGATGAGTGACGAAACGTTTCTCCCACTGAAAACGCTACGTCCAGATGAACAGAATCAACTTTTTTGAGGATTTACAACCTGGATGATTGAGAATGCATCAAGAAGATGCTGTCATAATTGATCAAACAACAAAGAGATCCACAGGATAAAGTTCTTAGAGAATGAGTAAAGTCAAATAGACTTTTTTCTATTAAAGTTCTAAATGACTTTTCAGCAAACTTTTGTACGAAAAAACCCCCCCAAAAACATGAAATGTTTTAGGATAGAGGATGAACTATTACTGCCAGAAGGTTGCTGTAATAAAATAAACAGCCAATGAGAAAAAAAAAAAACAACAAAAAAAACCTGCTACTAACTACAGAGTGTCAGACTGGTGAGGTGTGTGCTAGAGATGCTGCTTTATTAAAATGAGAAGAAAACCTGTGCACTTCAACTCCTTCAGGTACAAAATGAAAACTGTGCAAACAGCACCAGGTAAAGATAGCATGGCACAGGTCATGTGATCAGTCATTTCAGAGCTGTGTGGGACACTGTTTCTGTCTGATAAGGATCATCCCTACAATAAATATGTTTCAGGGCCTGTGAAAGTCCCATGTGAGTTATGCATATAGACAAATGCACTTCCAAAGAAGCCTAAACCCTTTACTATATGGTAAAGACTCCACAAGCACTTTGGCCAAATAAATGTATACCATCAATCCTGTAGAACCAGTTCTGTGTTTAAGATGAAGTCATCAAATGGTATTGAGAATCAGAAGATTATAAGCATCAAAACCTGTTTGTTTTCTCTGTGCTGCGTACTCCAGGAGAAAAAAATAGGGAAGATCAAACCAACGGCCTGATATGCAGCTGAGAAACCCCTTTTGTGTGTTTAATACACATAAACCAGCCTTTAAACTGTTGTATAAGCCACTTCAGACAGATAATTATTAAAACACTGAAGACTCACCTGATTGGAACCTGGGTTGGGGATGTTGATAATACCAGCAGCCAACTTTGTCTGC
This sequence comes from Etia nguti, assembly GCA_015106755.1. Taxonomy (NCBI): domain Eukaryota; kingdom Metazoa; phylum Chordata; class Actinopteri; order Cichliformes; family Cichlidae; genus Etia; species Etia nguti. The sequence continues at coordinate 53,969 of VUQG01016934.1, forward strand.
AAGTAATTGATGAACGCTGCCTTAAGAGCTTGAGTCTGGTTCAGGACGTCATCTTGATCTCGTCCACAAGGCAGAGCAAGGAGGAGACAGTAGTCGGTGTCTCCCTGTGAAGAGCAAAAGGTTCATGTTATTAGCAGACAGAAACTTGCTTAAAACAGGGAAGTAAAGCAAAAAACACACATACAGTCATTCTTCTGGCTACACTCTCCAGTTGTGAAGCCTCCAGTCTCATCCTCTGGACAATCCTAAGCAGTGCACCACCTTCTTGTAGGGGCAGTGATCGATGAGCCAAAGCTTTGTTGCCACAGACGAAATGCAGCTGGACTGCAGCTGTGTCGTTTTTAAGTGCAAGCAACCCTTGCCACACAATAGGGTATTTCTATTTAAATGAGACAAAAATACAAAAAACAAAAATAAATGTATGAGACGAGGCCAGCTCTTGCTCAGACCAACCACCTTGTTTACCCTGTTGGGAGATTTGCCTTACCGTGAGTAACTGCACCATATTAACAGGCTGTGTCATCTTGCCATCTTTTGCCTGATGGTCCGCACCCTACGAATTCAAGAAAACACAGGTAAGAACAACAGTACAACCCTGAAACTAATCTTCCCTTTAAAAATTTTTTAGTTTAACGTTCAGTTTTCTTTCCTTTAGTTCTTATTTTAATTCATAATTATTCTAAAACCTGCAGTTCATGACAATCTTAAACTGCTTTCTTATATTAACTGACAGGTTCTCCATGTAACCCACAGCCATTATGAGGCACTTGCTGTCATTAAGCTGTGCTTTTATTGTATAAACCAACTGCTAGTTATACACATGTGCTTTGTACCAACATGGATTTGTTAATACTGATTATGTTGACCTGCATTTTAAATGTCATGCACTCACCGCAGCAGGTGTGACGTTCATTGACGGCTGGGTAAGTCCAACAGCAGATGGTTCTGGCATTTGAGAATGGATTCCTCTCGGGTTTGAGTACATCCCCGGGTAGTCTGTGAATGAACCACTAGGTCCAGGCGCCATCAGCTGAACCCTCTGGGGAGATGCCATTGCTTGTCCCGATTGTCTTATACCCATCATTCCATCCTTAGGAAGTGGAGAGTGGGGCCTCTTTGCCTCTAAAGACTTTGTTATATCCTTATCGGACACACCTTTAGACAAAGCCTGTGCTCTTGGAGATAGAGAGGTCTCCTGAATGTGTCCAGAATGAGAGTCTGCAGTCGAACGATCCCCCTGTTGATGCAAAAGAACACGCATGTCTCTCTGTGCCATGTATGTTTCCAAATGGCTACTGCTCCGCAAACTCCCACGAGGATCGGACTGCAGACTGTCCAGCTTCAGCTGTGCAGGAGATGGTCGGCCTGTCTGGTGGAAGTGTCTTGATTCTTCCTGTTCCCCCTCGTGACTCCTCAAAGAACCTGGGTTTACTTTGAGAACCTTGTCTCTGCCAACAGCCTGAGGTGAGGTAGGCCTTGGCTGCATGGCACCAGACCAGGGGGAGCTGAGCGACTCACTGTGCATGCCGTAGCTCATCACAGAGAGAGGTGGAGTATTGACTCTGACATCTCCCTGGACCAGATGCCCCACTTGAATTGACTGAGTAACACAATGTGGAGACATTCGTCCCAAGCCTCCAGGCACACTATGAGGTGGCATGATAACTGACTGCTCAGGATGATGCACGCCAGCAATAAACTGTTGCATGGCAGGATGGCCAGTGGATAACATAACTGGAATACCCTTGGGTGATGAGGAACCAATGGGTGAAGACACAAATGGAGAGTGTGGGTGGCCTGACTTTCGTGGGGACCGTGGTTCCTGCTTAACCCCACCGAGATGTGAAGGAGTTCTATCACCAAAACCTACGTGGTTTCCAGGTGGAGAGGGCAAATGGGGGCTTATTGCAGGGCTTACGGCAGAGGTCCAAGGCGGTTTGGTTCCATCTGTACCATGAGGATCAGCACTATCCATTTTCTTTGGATGTTTTAAAGCCATGTAATCTTGATGGTAACCCATTACCTGCTGGTTGCTTGGTGGCAGACGCTTCACTACTCCTTGAGGTCCAGATTGGTAAGCGGAATCCATCTTTTCCAAACCAGTGTTTTCTTGTTTGATTGAAGACAATCCTGACTGGTGTTTACCGGGATGCCCATGATCTGTCTGTGATGAAGGCCCTTTTTGAAGCCCTGACTGGGAATACAAATCCTGCTTGGGCATGGATACCAGTTGCTGAGATTCCATCTCACCTGGTGTTGCTGATGGGATTTGACTTATCTTTGCACTAATCCGCTGGGGTCCCTCTGTTTTTTGACCCGAATGGCTCAATACCACCACTCCTTCAGATGTATTTACTCTCAGACCTGGGCAAGATCCAGTGCTAAGCGTGGGGCTCTCAATAATGAAGCGTGTAGCACTTCCTCCTTCATCACCAGCAGGCAGCCCAGGGTATGACCCAGCATCATCTTTGCTGGGCCTATAAGTTGGTTTGGCTAAAGGCATGTCAACAATGTTCATGTTCACCTTGTCCTCGGGCTCAGGATTGCAAATACGACTGATAACAGATGTGGCAGTGGATGCAATAACAGAGATCACAGACTTTGTCTCAGGAGTCGTTTGTGGAGGTCTAACAATAGGTGGGGCAGAATGCACTGATATTTTACTATCAGGCAGTGATGACTTATTTGACACAATGGCTGTGAGCTGAGCATTACTTTCAGATAGGTTCTGATCTCGCAGGTTTGGCAGATTACTTGGAACAGAACTGCTGCCTGGCAGTGAATTAATTTTATGTTTCATTAAAATCTGTCTCAAATCACTTGTGCCATGATCAATATCCTTGTTTTCATACTCTGATGGTAAAGGCTGGTTTTCCTTGGTTGGTAATGGCATGATCGGTAAGGAAGAGGCACTGGTATCTTTAGACTGATGGCGCCAGTCTGGTGGAGAAACAGGATTTCTGGTTGTTTGAATGGGTCTGACATTTGGCTTGTTAGCTCGTGGCGACAGAGAAGGAGAGTTGCACTCAGGTGGCAAGTGCTGTGGCTTTGTGCATATTGGACTTTTAGATTGCGGGTAAACAGACTTAAAATGCTGGAGGTGATCTTCTGAAGATGACTCTGTCTCTGTGTTTACATCTGTAGCTTTGACTGCTGAGGTTTCAGGTTCTGTCTTCCAAGTAGCAGGAGTAATAACTGCTGTAGTTGCTGCAGCAGCAGGTGTCTCAGAAACAACCTTTGCATCAGAAGCTGTACTATCTGCTAATGGGGTTGTCGGTTCCTCAGTTAACGAATGTCCATCTTTCAAATCCTTTCTTACTTGCTTCTGGGCTTTAGAACGTTTAGGTGTTTTAGGTCTTCCCTTGGGGCCCTTTCTGGGTGTGTTTGGGAAAGTGGGTTCCTCCTGTACAGAGGATGTATTTGTTTCATCTTCCTTAATGTGCTGAACCAAGTCTTGAATTTCAGGCTCTGAGACTACATCTAGATTTGCTGGAGGTGCCTGGGTTATTGAATCAATAGCAGCCATGAGTTCTGACTCACTGGCAGGATTAGATGGTTTTTCTTCGTCTGGGTCACTTTTTACATCTGTATGGGGGACAGGCGGTGTTGGTTCTGTTGGAAAGGTTGGATCTGTTAGTTTAGCAATGTTCTCTACAGCTTGCTCCAGTTCCAGCTCCTGTGAAATTACATTTTTTGACGTTCCCAGGAGTTCCATTTGGTCTGAAGCTGTATTTTCATTTTCTTCATTGCTGGAGCCTCCTTTGTTAGCATTTGTGCACTTCAAAACCTGTTCACTGTGGTCACCATGTCTAAGCCTTTTTGATGAGTCTTCTGGAGTCCCAGGCTCTTCTTCTCCTAACTGAAGAAGGTCTTTCACTTCTGTGACATTCAGTCTGATTTTGAGGTTCTTGAGGACTGGTGACTTGGAATTCCTTGCTTTTCCTCTAAGAGTTTTATCTTTTTCTGACATGGTTTTCTCTTCCAGGTTGGAGGCATCTGTCTCTTTTCCATTTGATTTGTCATCATATACCTTTTCATGGAGAACATCTTTACCTTTGGCCAATTCTATGCCTTGTTTGACCATCTCCTCCTTCTTTTGATCAATTTTCAGTGATGGATCTTCTTTACCTGAAACTGATGACTCTTGCAAAGGCGAGGTATCTTCATACGTGAAATCATTTTCCTGACCATTATCATCAGCTGCCTCAGTTTTGTCCCCCTTCCTTGTTGATCCAGATCCTAGGGATGTGGACATCTGATTTGATGAACCCTTTGTGTCATAAGGTGGTGTTCTCCCTTTTGACATTCTTGGAATACGTTCACCACTTTCTGATTCATTCGAATCTGTGTCTTTACCATCCAGTTTAGATTTTTCTACTTTAGCAGTTGCACTATCATCACCTTGTCTGCGATTCTTGGGAGGGCGTCCACGTTTATTTGCAGGTGTTGGAGCTGGTGGATCTGGTTCAGTATTTTGTTGTATGGCATCTTTGTCCGTACCACGTTTTCGGGCAGAGCGTGGCGACTCTGCAACATCTTTTCCAGAACGAACTGGTGTATCATCTTCAACTGGGGTGGCATAGACAGATTTAACGTTTCTTCGTCTTGCTCTGCTTACTGGTATGCTGTGCTCAGAGGTATCGGGATCTGATCCATGAATTGGAGATTTGCCTGTTGACCTCGACTCACCTCTCGGGGATGAGCCACGTTTCAGCTTCTCTCTGTCAATGCGCTCACTCTTGCGTGTTGCTTGTTTCTCAAAACCTGGTGCAGACGGTACAGGAACAGAAGCAACTTGTGCAAGAGATTTATACTTCTTGTTTTTTATTTCTTTTGTTTTATTTTCTTTCTGAGATAAGACTGGTTCATCATTTCTTTCACTGTCAACTGGTACCTGTACTTTACCAGCTTGAGATTTCATATCACCTTCATTCTCTGATCCTAATTTACAAGTGGATGGAGTCTCTTTCTTGGATACTTCCAACTGCTCAACAAGACTAGGCTGTACTGGACTACTGGCTACAGGTACTTCGGGTTGTGTTGCCTCAGGATCCAGCTCTGGTTCAGAACTGCTAACAAGCTCATCGTGAGACTCGTGGCAAGGTTCTGTGAATGGAGGTTTTACATCCTCAATAACAATATCCAGCTTTGCCTCAGATGAAGAATGTCTATCTCTATTCGCTGAATAGTTGGGTTCAGATTCTGTAACGGATACAGGCAGAGAATCTGACATCTCATTTGGTGGGTGCTGCATGGAAACAACATGTTCCTGATCCATTTCCTGTTCCTTTTTGACAAACACAGGGGGACATAGATCATGGGGTGGGTTTAGCAAAACACATATATCAGATGGAGGAACGTCTTTGATCACAGTTTGAGTGACAGAAGTTGGTTCGAGTTTGGGTTCAGGAACTACATTTTCAGCAGGGCTGATTGGTTTAATTTCTGCCTCTGTGATAGTTTCTGTTGTTTCAGGTGACTGCAGAGGTTGTTGCTCTTGAACAGGAGCTTTTTCTACTTTGTTTTCATCTGTTGGTATAGTGTCTTCTTTTGCCTCCTGCAGCTGCTGAGTTTTATTTTTCTGTTGTTGTAGTCGTGTTAGTTCCAAAAAACGACTATGGAAAAGGACAACAGGCCCTGAGTCAAGTTCACCATCTCCTGCTGCTTGCTGACAGTTTTGCTCAGGTTCCTCATGCTTGCGTTCCAGGTGCTGAAGTCGTCTCGAGTCCAGCTCAAAGACAGCGCTGTGAAGGAATCGGGAGGCAAATAGCTCCCTGCGTTCTTGTTCCTCTGGCTTAGGTTCCTCTTTCCTGTCATCAAGTTTATCTTCTGATCCAATTCGAGTCTTTTTCTTTTTCATATACCAGGAAGGTGTTGGTCTTGGTGCTGCTTCCACCTTTTCAGTGTCTTTTCTGTTGCGCAAGTTTACAAAATGAGAATCATAGTCTAAAAATGACCAGTTATCTTCTCTGGAAGATGACAGAGATTTTGCACGCTCAAGCAGAGCCTTTGTGTCAGGTGTGATAGTCTGGTCAAGTGCAAAGGAGTAGAATTTATTCTTCTCAAGCTGTGCTTGTTTAGGGTCTGAAAATCTGTCAGCTCTTGGTCTTTCAGAAAAAGGCATAGATGTGGAGGGCACAGGAGAGTGGGGTTTGGGCTCTCTGTCCTCTTCGGAGTCGGATCGTACTTCTCCAGGCTCCAAGTCATGACAAATAGCGTATTCCAAACGTTTGCGATTGTGAATGTTTTTATTTATATTTCGAGAAAAGTTCAGGTCAGGTAACAAACCTTGTTTAACTCTGCTCTCCCATCTCTTTTGCTTCTCGTCTTCCACACTGAGTAAAGGAGTGCCTGTCTTGTTAACTTGTGTGTTATGTGTCCTTTTGACTAATAGCTCCAGCTCTGAGTGAGATTTTTCATCATTTCGGCTCAACTCTTTCTGAGGAGGATCCGCAAAGTCCTCATCTGGATGATGTGAGAAATGTCCTGGAGGGGAGCTGGTGTTCCAGTCGAGATCTTCACTTTTTTGTTTAAAGCTCCTGTAAACACGCTCTCTCTTTATCCCCGAGTCAGAGTCAATCTGGTCTGGTTTCTTTAATTTGTGGGACGGAAAATTATCTGTGACATCCTCAGGGGGTTTACCAACTTCATGCACGAGGCTCCGATGCTCTAAGTCCTCTGTTTCAGTTCCTTGGGGACTAGCTGGTTTGTCAGTTTTCTCAGACTCGCGCTGCTGTTGCTGCTGATGCAAACGCCTGTTTTGCTCCATCTGTTTGCGATAGCTTTGAGAGGTATCGATGTCAATGTGGTCTTCCTTATTCTTGGCACTTTTGTTAATTTCAGAATTCTGACCAATTTTTACAGAAGCATGGTGGTCTGATTCTCTTGTACTGTTTTGGTCTGCAATACCCTCTTGTGAAAATCTCCTGGAGGAAGGGTGCCCTAGATGTTGTTTGGACTCCAGTGGGTCCAAAGATCCCTCTGATTTCTCTCTTTGTACTTTAAGGTCCTCTTGACCATCTTTTGGAGTTCCACTTTTTTCATTTTTGGGTCTTGAATCTTTCCTCTGGGAATCTTTGTGTTTGTCTGTATCCATTTCTTTCAAATATGTTGCACTTGCACCAAAGTCAGAAGACTGATTACTATCCTCCTCCTCATGCCTGCTTCTTTTCTGACGAGCAGTCCTTCCTGCTCCAGAGTCACCAAACCGCCTTTTTCTTGCAGCACGGCGATCCAAATCTACTGCAGCATCTTTTCCATCAGTTTCAGACTTAACATGTTTCTTGAGTCGATTTCTCCCATCCAAGTCTGAACCATCACTTTTACTCATGTCAGATCGTTCACTTTTTACTAACAGAGTACTACTAAGAAGGTCGCCATCCTCTTTACATTTCTGTTTTTCATGGACATCCTGGTCTGATCCTCTTCCTCTTCCAGGCCCTCCATCAAAACCAGTCTCAGGCTCCGCTTCAGGTAGTGGGTTTGATGGGGATTGCCCCTTTGCTTTTCTTGATTTGATCTTTTCAGCTTTGTCGCCTTTTTCTTTCCGTTTTGCACGTTTGGTTTTCTCAGTTCCAGATAAACGATCTGACTGACTGCTCTTCTCGCTCTTCGAGGGATGTTCTAGCAAGGTCTTTTCAGATTTATCAAAATGTGGTGGTGACACTGAACTCACGCTGTCACTTCGTTCAGAGGACTGGCTGTAAACTCGTCGTTCTGAGTCTCTAGGAACCCGCTCAGATGCTGAAGGTGATACTGTTGGACTAATAGGTCGCCTTGGATGGGAAGGGCTCCACCTGCTGCGATCAGCTTCAAAACGTTCTCGCTCCCTTTCTCGTTCCCTTTGAATATATGTGTACTTCCGGATGTCTTGCTCAAAGGGGTCTCTGTAATCCCTGTAGTCTCTTGGGTCTTCATGATAGCGTGGGTCAAAATGATCCCCTTGATAATGTTCCAGTTCAGGAAAGCGGTCTCTGCTGCGGGCAGCATACTCTCTTCGAGTGTCCTCTGTATAGAGGCCAGGGGTTCGTATATTCTCATAGTAAGCCCTTTCTGCTGCAAATTCATGATACGGAGCTCTGCGGTCCTCTCTGTAGAGTTAAAGAGAGAACACAGGGTGTAAAGTAATGAATTTTGTTAACCTAAATAATTAATTTGCAAATGAAATATTGTCACTAATAGAAGAGAGATTCAAAATATCACCACTTTCACTAGCAGCAAACATTTTCTATCTGCTTAATTTAAAAAAAAAAAGAAAAAAAAAAAAAAGGGCAAATAAAGTCATTAAACAGAAACAACAACTGCATTCAGATAGCAATACTGGTTGTTTACCGTCGTTCGGGAGGGATTTCATAGAAGTCTCTAATGTCTTGACCGGATGCCTGCATGGATCGGTAGAAAGCCATCTGACTCTCTTGACTTGCAAAATCCACCTATCGTAAGTGAATAAAACACAAAAAGATTTTTATAAAGGGCAAAAACCATAAGGATTACATTTTATTAGTTGAAATAGTCATTTCCATTTCACCTTCATTTGATTTTTACCTTTATTTTATTGCCACCAATCTTCCAACCTTTGGTCTCTCGTACAGCTGTCTGAGCAAAGTCGGTGTTGTTGTACAAGATGAGGGCCATCCCCTTCAATCTATCAAACACCACCTACAAAACAGGACAAATTAAAATCATATTTATGGGAGTACTAAAATCAAAAGTACCAAATCTTAAGGAAGAGAAAAACATTACCTTACCTTAACTACATGTCCGTAGCGGCAGAAATGCCGCGTGAGGTACTGCTCTGTAATATTGGCTGATAAACCATCAAGCCAAACGCATGTTGTAGGCATACTCTTTCCAAAACCGAGCTGCAAGGGAACAAGACACCAATATAGATATTATAAACACACTAATCTGTACTTTTGAAAATATACAGATACCCAGATGAGAAATGGTACGATTGCTTAGTGTACAAACACTACCTTTAGTCTGTTGGCTCCCAGATACTCTCCATCCATCTTCTTTATAGCCTTGCAAACACTGGCAATATCAGAATACTGGACAAAGGCATACTGGGGAACTCCGTTTACTTTCTTGATGTCAATGTCCTTGAGAAAAAAGACAGCAAATGCAAAATGTTAAATGTAAAATATACAAACTTACTTGTGTAATTCAAAGTCAAACGGATGCTTACCACAATTTCACCAAAGCGCTGAAAAATGTCAAGAAGCTGTTGGTAACTGGTGGTCTTCTCCAGGTTCCCTATAAACAGTGTCCTTGTGGCCTTTGGATGGAATTCATCTATTCGCCCATCCAAAGGCCTGAACTCATTTTCACTTTCTGTTTCTGGAGGAAGAAACGGATTTATTATTAATATTACTCACATGCTATATTAATTTTGGTTCAGACCTGTGGGGGAATTCATCTGTCTGCAAACCTGCCAAATTTGTCAGAAAAAATAAAAATTTCTGTGACTTTTGTCGCAACTTACCTGGTCCATTCCAGGCAGTGACTTCAATAAGCATGCCGAAAAACAGCTTCCCTTTGGAGACACTAAGGGCTTTTTCTTGATCCTCTTGCTGTCTGAAGAATACCAACCCATAGCGGTCTTCTGATGTTCCATGGATCTGCACTGAAGTCACTTTCCCATGTTTCTTGAATTCATGGAAAAGTCCATCTTTCAAACTCGTGTCTGCATTGGAAAAGAGAATTACTACAACACTACTAAAAACAACAGAATTCCCAACGACCTAAAGAAGAAATGACTCCCACTTTAATCTGTTGATAGATAAAGGCTTTCATCTCGCTCAAATTATTTTTATTTCACAGCTTAGTTTGGTTTACATCCCACAAGCATGCTAAATGTGTAATTAAAAATAAAATCATAAAACATTTGTATGTGTGGTTTCAGCTTGCAGTAAATAAAACAATAAGTAATAAAGTGTTCAATCTCTGTCCCCACAAATCTATACAATGCCCTGTGGCAAACAGTAAAGCAGGTAGTAACTTTATTTCATTAGTTAAACAACCAATCTTTACCATCAGAAACTCACTTTTACAAGAGCCCAAAATAAATTTATTAAACATGGCTACATTTAACTACCTGCAAATTTGATGAGATTCATGTTTCAGATCATGTTGCCTGTTTAAATATACGTTCTAATGCCATTAAGGCAAAAAAAAAAAAAAAGAAATTCAAGGATATGGCGAGGTTATTGAGCAGAGAAAAGACTTAACTTGGTCCACTGAGAGAAAGACGAACATTAAAAACTCACCCGTTGAGCGTACTGGTAGATTTTGCACTTTAATCCCAAAGCTCCTACGGGGCTCTTCAGAGTCAAGCGCCATAGAGGACTGAGGTGGTGCGTGTGTAGCTGATGACTGAACAGAACGAGCCTGCGATCCATCACTTGAGCTGCTGTTTGAATCACTGTCAATGAAGGGGGGAAAACAATTAGACACTTCTAAGTCTGAGTAAATAGATTATTTAAAAATTATCCAGCAATAATCCCAATGCTTTGTCCATGGACAAATATTTATCCATCCTTCATAGATTAAAAAAGAAAAAAAAATTCCCACCTGCCACTGCCTGTGCTGCTTGTGCTGCTGACTGAATCAGAGCTTGAAGATCTGCTGTGAGATCGAGACCTCGGGCCTCTCCCAGGGGACAAAGGTGCTTTTTTAGGGGAATGAGGAGTTTTGGGGGGTTGCCCCGTGGTCCGCTGAGGGGAGGGATGCCTTGACTGTGAGGAGTGAGACGATCGACTCCGACGGTGATGGTAAGTCCGATCGACACGCCGTCCTCTGTCATCTCGGTACAGGTCACGTCGTGAAGAGTTAGTAAGAGTAAAAGGGTCTCGGATTCTAGAGTCAAAGTGTGGGTCTGATGCCTCAAAGCTTCCCCCGACAGAACTGCTGCCCGGGCCAGCAGCAGCAAACACAGAGCGATCGCGGTAATAATCGGCGTTGTAGTGACGCTGTCTGTCAAAAGTACCACTGCGGTCATGGTGTCCATATGGGCTGTGATCATATGCACGTTCACGGCTTTCTGAGCTACTGTAAATTAAGAACAGGACAGAGATGAAAATAAAAACTATTAATCAGACTCTTACCAAAAAAAGCAAATGAGCATTTTCACTTAAAAATGCACTATAGCAATAAATGGCCCAAATACTGGCACTGTCTGTAAAAACTCAAAACAAAAAAACAAACAGATTACATCTGTCACGCTTCTCCAAATCTAAGCCAGAACAAATCTAATAATCTATACATCTATGATGTAAATTCAAAAACAGTCACAGGAAAACAAGCTGCCCACAAACTTTCAGAAGAACTTTATTTCAGATTTAAGCTATGTTGCTCTTAGTCTCTTTTAATAGTTTTTACTGACACAGCAAGAAACACTGAGGTCTATGGTCACCTGGGGTGTTCAGGGGAGCTGATTTCAGAGGTTGACTGTTCATGAATTATTATAAATATCGGGAGAAAATAAAAATCTACATAAACCCTTTCTCCCAAGTATTCAAGTGGACATTTGTTCTAAAGATCTGTGGTATGGAGATTTAAAATGCCATGCAGGGTTTGGATCAGTGCATGAACTGTATATAATACTTTATAAAAAAAATTAAAAAAAAGGAAGCAAATACATACATTTCATAAAATTTAATTTTTTTCCTTTTGTAGCTTTTAAGTAATGAATTTCCCTAAAAGCAGTGCAAAACTATTATTAAACAAAGCACGAAGGAAGATTAGGAAAGAAAGTATGCAGAGGGCAGAGAAAATACCAACCTTTTAGAAAAGAAGTTACCGAAACTAATCCAAATAAAATCTAGGTGGTCAGAATGTGAGAGACCTAGGCAAAAACGCTTCACGTATTCTCGTATAGTATGTTATGTTCATGTACTGAGCACCAGGCCAGTAGATTGTTGACGTATAATCCACAGTTAGGCTTATTTAATTCTCTTCACTGGATGGAAAAAACGGAAGAAAACAAAAATACACAGAAATGGACCTTTATGAGTTTTGCAACATGTAGAAAAAAAACCCCATAGGAACATAAAACCTCAATAAATAAATATGGAATAAAAAAAATGTAAAAAGATGATGAGCTTCAGGGTAATCGGCACATTCCAGGTTGACTACTCAGTAAGTTGGAGCCTGAGAGAAAAAAAATACATCCAATGGGATCGGTCTCGTTTTGCAGTAATTTTTTTTTAAGTTTTATACTGGCAGGGGAAAAAAAAAATATTCCATGGGTTAATGTTAAGTTATTTAACATCACGCAGGTTAGTAGACTCCAGACACGTATCAGAGTAAATAAAATCCTTCCGGACTGGTCGGCAGGATACAACTCCATAATCAGTGGATGTCATCTTTGTTTAGTGTCATGTTACTTAAAAAACGTCTTCAGGTTCCTCTAAGATACTCAGAGTGCTTTTTCCTGATTGAGGTCTCAAACTGCTACATCCATACTTGAGTAATCCAAATGAATGGCAGCTACACCTATCCACATCAGTACATCCAGCACAGGGTATCATATTGCGTACATCCAGGGGTTTACATCCCAACTATCCACTCTTCATGTCTTCATGGCAAAAGCAAGAATAGCTCCACAAACATTGTTGGTGGCCAGGTGGTTGGATCCTCTGTGTTCTTGTGAAATCTTCTCGGTGCAGCGTCCGTATGTGGGACAAAACCTGTTTTTGATTAAGTTAATCTCATCCTAACATGACAGTGATACCTTGGAACTACACCAGTCTTTCTTCTTATGTGTAATGACTGAAAAGTTTCTTCCATTCACTCGGCCAAAAGTTAAATCCAGAACAGGCTGTATCCACAAGTGTAAAGCGCAAAAAAAAGAACAAAAAAAAAGCAAAAAAAGCAATGAACAGTCCAATAATTAGTTGTTGCCATGAGGAAAAAAATCATATCCCACGATGGAAGATTTCTTCAAGTGAGTGCATACCTGTATAGATTCTTCCAAAAATATGTGTATCCATCATAACAGTGATGTACTTCCAGCTTCAAGTGATTCCAGATATTTTATTTTTTAATTAAAGATAGATTCCATGTTGATTATAAAAAATATCCGCAAGCTCCCCAAGGTAGACTCCCACAAAATGTAATAAATCCACAACTCACCAGGATATTCCACATAGATGTAATATCCACATCAGATGTCAAACTCTCAATATACAGTTACCTTACCAAATGATAATGTGTAGTTAATTTAATTAGATCCAATGGGCAAGGCGAGCCAAATAGGATGAAAAGTGGAACGATCCCTAGATTACCTTTGTGTAACCCCTTGAGGCATCAATCCCTTACGGATACCCCCCACTATGTGTTTAGGTTTAACACCTGTGTGATACCTAGATTTCCCTGGATTCGAAGGGGACGCCGTGTCCACTTACCCATCTATTCTCCGTTCATAACGTCCCTCTCTGGAGTGAAGGGACACAGGTGGCCCAAACACTGGACCAACCGTTCCCCTAGAGAATCCTGTAACATCTCGACTGCTCGAGGGAGAGCTGTCTTCCAGGCCCCGAACAGCACTTGGGACTGACCCGGGTTCATTGTAGTCAGTCCGAAGGTCTCTGTCTCCCATCTTGTTGACAGCATTGTGAGCCTTCTGTGCACTTTTGATATCCACAAAATCCACAAAGGCTGCAACACCCCCCTCTGAACCGCGCTTTCGCAGAACTTTAACACTCTCCACACGGCCATACCTGAAATGGAGACAAAGAGGAAATTACATATACACCAGCCAAGAATAGAGAATGTGCCTGTTTTTAATCAGCAAGCTGGCAAATGGCACTGACTTTGAAGGCAGGACATTATGATAACGAACCAAAGGCCACAAATCAGAGGTGAACTCCCTGAACTTAAATGTGCTAGCAATTGATTATACTGGATGATCACATTTGGGAATACTTGGGTAAAGAGGAAGCTCTAAGCAGTAAAAGTATTGATGACATTTCTATAGGACGTAGGATATGTAAAAACGCAGTATGCTCAAACAGCAGACCACTACCGGGGGTGTGCAGCAATAAATCCCATTAAGCAGGGGTGTTTGTTTTCCAACTACTTACTCAAGTAGTGTTTACGCCGCGTAGCAAGAGATTAGACACCTAGTGTTAGCTACAAAGCTGCAAATGACTTTTATGAACCCCGGAAGGCAGTTTGTGGTGTTGGTTTGTTTTACATTTAGGCACCAAAGGGCAGCAAAACCTGGTTTGCGGTTTAAAATTTCACAAATTAACCCCAACAACACTGACTAACTTAGCTTAGTTTAAGCAGCTACACTTAGTAGAGCGGGCGAGAGGCAGCTCTCGTCACTAATCGTAAATTTCCTTCGCTTAGCGATCGGTCTATAATACTCTGACGACCAGATAAACAACAGAGTGTGAGGTTTTTCCATTGGCTAAACTAACCGAATGCATTTAATGCTACTTTGTGGTTAACGATAGCTGCCGATAGGCTTGTACACATCGTGAAAACGTCTCGACTTCCCACAAAATGGTTGGTTGGGTGGGAGCTTGGTGGCTAGCGAATCCAGCTAATTGCTCCTTGGCGTTCACAAAAGTTCGAGAAATGTTATAAATCGTTCACCTCGACGCCCGAGCTGCTCTGCTTCACATATTTGACTTCAATTTCCATCACCACGCTACCAATAATGCACATTCAGCACACGTGAAATAGCAATACTAGTAAAACTTAAAATGCTAACATTAGGCGTGTTAGCATTGATAGCAGCCGCCTACCCTTCGTAATGTAAGTGAGACAGCTAGCGCGCGCTGTTTGGAAAACACGTAACCTACCGTTTAAAATGCTCCACGATTTTCTCCTCTCGAACGTGTTCGGGTAAATTTCCCACCCAGAGGTGTCTGGTTTCCCGAACCATCTTGCGCTACTCTTTCCCCCTCCACACACATATGATCTCGCACGTTTCTAATCCCTGCCGGTCGGAGGTCCGCCTGAACAAAATGAACGACCTGGGCCCGATGGCCCTGCTAACCCTTTAGCTTTAGCTGCTGCGTCCTCGATCTGTCTTGCGTGGACGCGCATCAACCTCGCTCTGGGTGATTTTGGTTGCGAGACGCGCGTCCCCGCGATCGCTGTGAAGCAGACGGCAGTCAGCGGGCGATTTTCTCCCAGGGGGATCAGGCCGTGGAAAAGATTAATTAAAACAGCGAAAAGTCGATTTTTTTAATCACTTTAACACGTTTATTTAAAATTTTGTAACAGTTGCTGACTTGTTGAATTAAAGTTGAACGAATTCTGTAGTAACTACTATGTGAAATAAAAAGGCACTAGTTTCCTTCTTTGCAGCGCTCTGTCGCTCTGACAAGCCGACAAATAGGCAGATAAAGGCAGTGAAAAAATACAATCTGCTTTACAATGCAACGCCTTGTGAGTCCCATGCAGTCATTGTTTTTCCAATTATTATCGGTGTGTTTAGTAAAAACAAGGGTAACGCTAAAAATAAATGAATCGATTTTATCTTATCTTAATCAAACTACTGTATTGACCGTAAAAGGCCCAGAGGGTGCCAACAGAGGAAGTATTGCATGAGGAAGTCAGGACTGGCAGAGAAATATGCGAGGGTGGTCCTGGACATGTATGAGGACAGCGAGACAGTGTGCTGTAGGAGTGACAGATGGGTTCAAAGTGGGGGTGGGATTACATTAGGGGTCTGCTCTTCTTGATTGCGGTGGTGATGGAGAGGTTGGGTAGGAGTCTCAGTGGACTATGATGTTTGCAGACAACATTTTGATCCATAGTGAGAGTAGGTAACAGGTGGCAGAGAGCCTGAAGAGGTGGAGGTATGCGCTGGTGTCAAACAGATTGAGATCCCCTAGCTCGTCTCTGTCCAAAAGTGGACTAAAAGGACTTAACATCCAGCCTTTTTATGGGATAAATGATACAGAGTGTTAAAACAGAGTTTATCTATATGTGATTTTGCTAATGGTTAATCATGCTTAATTCTAATCAAAACCTAATCAAGAATAAATCTAATCTATATGATGGGTAAGAAAATGTAGTTTGAGTAATGAAATGATTTTGATGCTGACTATTTCACCTAGATTCTGGGAGCATTGTTATGACTGTGCATGTCCTTGTCTCTCTCTCTCTTTGTGTGAGTGAGAGCACTATGTAAACAGTGTGTAAAAGTCTCCAGCTCGTCACCGTGCATGATTCTGAGTAAAAGAAATGATATTAAGTATGTTGTGATTGATAAACACATTCATAAAGATAAAAAGTATATTCACATGTGATGTGATGTTTTAACTTTGCCTTAAATTATGTGGGTGAAAAGTCAGAAAGAGAGAGAGAAACAACAGCATGGGACTCACGGAGCAAGCCACTGCTGCCTTCTGGAAAGAGGTACTCACAATAAACTCTAAGCAGTCACTGCACATTGCTGATCTGTGTGCAATATCCACATTAAGTGGAACATCCCCCTAAAGTGCAAAGTGCAACAGCTAAAATACCTCTAATGTACCTCTTTTATGTCATGTCTGTCTATTCTATCGCTTGCTTGTACCACTGTTAAAGCTGCTGTTCTTTATTTATTATAGTGTAGTACATATTCTTGTTATTCTTTTGTTCTATGACTGTAGTATGACTGTTTATTTGTCTGTATAAGCCAAGTTCAGCTGTACTTCAAATTTAATTTGCTTCAAATGAATTGGAAGACTTTGTATGGAGCACTGCTTCCTTATTGAATTATATCGACAGAAATAAGTGCGCCAGTGGCCAGAGTGTGCCCATTCTCCTCTCTCATTCCTCTCAAGATCAATATTAGAAATCATAGTACATTAATTAGTAGTATAAGTAGTATAATTCAAGTGATTTGATTATTATTATTTGATTAATCTTTTGCTTTGCTCCTTCTAAACTGCTTTAATAAAATATCATGCATTCGGAAAGTCTAAATTGTGGACATTCCATTTTTAACCTTTTGTGAAACAATAAAGGTAAAAATTGTGTAAAAATATTGCACCTAGTTAAGGGTTCTTACAGGTTATTCTAGCCTTAAAACTCAAGAGATCCTGAGGTCTATTTTCCAGCCGCTTTTGGCAGATGGCTGCCCTCTCTGAGCCTGGTTCTGCTGGAAGTTTCTTCCTGTTAAAAGGGTGTTTTTCCTTCCCGCCATCACCATCACATCTGGTTGTTGGGCTTTTCTCTCTAATATTGTACAGTCATTATCTTACAATAAAAAGCACATTGAGGCGACTGTTGTTGTTATTTTGCGCTATTTTGCGCTGTTGTTGATACCTTGTAGCTCCTGATTAAAAAGTGAAGAAAGTGAAGTGAAAGCGAAGCGATAAACAGAAAAAAAAAAACGACAAATATTTTTTTCATAAAACAATTTAATACATGTGTATGCACAGAGATATGAATTACCGCAAGTCATTTTGAGATAGTGACTATAAATAAAGCAATTTCACTGGAATCTGAATGAGACTTTGATACTGTGCTGGATAACTTTGTTTTATTAAGGCAGAAGACAATGTTAAAAACAGTCTGCCTGACGATTACTTCTTACTTGTTAGTGGTTTGTCTGCTCGGTTTGATGATGTAGATGCAGTTTGAAGGTGACTAGAGATAAAAATATATTAGATTACTTTTCTATCTTTTTTTTCAAGTTAAAGTTGATTATTTATATGTTTGTATAATGACTGAGAAACAGCATACTGACTGGGGTTCCATTTATTCTCGTGCATTTTTGTAGAGTGAGTTGCAGGAATATAATTGTTGCTTTTTTAGATTGTATTAAGTGCAAAATAATGGAAAAAAAGAAGATAATCTTTAGAAAGCATGATATACTGTAAAAATATAGTTTTTCTCTAGTGATGGAAGCATTTAAGGTATTTGCACATTCATTCTAAAGGCACATGCACAGTCTCCCATCTCTTTTTTCAGTTTTTGTTGCTTGCTGATCACGTGGGATTAGTGCTGACCAGAAGCCAGGCTCAGGTGACAGGGCTTGCAAAGCATCTTCCCATCTAAAGGATAGCAGCCATGCTCGTTCGGTTCAGGAGACAGCTGGATGACGCAGACCTGCACACAATATGAAAAAACTTATTGCTGGTACTAAAATAATATCTGTCTCTGTGTTTGTATCCTTGTTAATGTGTCTTTGTAGTGAAATGTTTTCACACAAAACACCAACCTCACATCTGTAGCAGTTCTCATGGTAGGAACGCCCCAGACATTCAACTGTATAGCTGTCGGTACCATCTTCTTGTGGAATGATAAGCTGGTTACAGGCACTACACTTTGGAGCGTATTTCCTTTACAATGTTAGGTGAAAAAGAAAAGTTTATTACACTTGTAGGCAAATGGGTGGTTTATAATGCAACAAAAGCATTGTAATGACATGTCAAATCAAGTGGAACGCAACTGTATATATTGATCCTTTACCTAAACCCTTCCAATAGTTTTTTTCCCCTCACACCTGTAATAGTCCTGAAGGCAGTAAACTTCTCCAACTTCTCCCTGGGCAAAAGCTTGCTCTCCAATTTGCCTCTTACATGTTGTGCAGGTGAAACAGGAAAGATGGTACGCTCGCTCGAGTGCACGGATTATGTGATCTGTGATAGCCTCCCCACATGCCCAGCAGAGCTCCAAACTGGCCTAAGACATGGAGAAAGATACACCGTTAATTACCTTAAAAATTTACGTTTTAATCTGCAGTGCAAGTTTACCAAGTTTGGTTGTTTTTATGAAAACATGAACCTGGACATAGATCTTGTTATTTGTCTTCTCTCAGACCCCCCTGCCCTCTGCATAATTTACTCATAACATGTGATAATTTCAAGTGCTTGAACATTTATTTACATGTTGTAAGTATGAAAATCCCATCTGATCTGAATTGTTGGTCCAGTTTGGGGCTCACGATGAAGGTCGACACAGATATCCTGCATGTTTCGTGGCTGTTTTATTGCTCTTCAGTCTGTTGTAACACATCACGATGACAGATTTATCCAGCATTTTGTGGGATTTTATGAAAATCTGGAGCCATTTTTGTTTGAAAGAAACTTTGATTTAACTTGACTTTCACAGGCTTCCTGGATTCCCTCTCTTAACCACTATTTTAAGGGTACAGGTGTATCACTATGCATCCTCAGTAACTCTGCTGGTTGATTAGAGAATCAGTGGTCTCAAGCTGAGTGGAGAGGAAATAGAGCAGGGAAATGGTTGCTTCAGCAATGAAGAACTTGCAAATGAATTTGCCTTCACTTGTAGTTTCAATGAATGTAGTGGAGAAAGACATTCTACTTGAATGGGGCGGCTGTGTCCAGCAGGTAGAGCAGGTTGTCTACTAACTGTAGGGTGGCGGTGGTTTGATCCCCGGCTCCTGATGCATTCATCAGAGTGTGAATGTTAGACAGAGAGCACTCAGGCTTAGAAAAAATGTGTGTGTGTGTGAATGGGTGAATGAGGCTTGTAGTATGAAGAGTAGAAAGGCGCTGTATAAGAAGCATTTACCAGTCCTGCGAAACATTACATTGAGCTTAAAATATGCATGCACAAATGTAAAAAAAACCAAAACCCCAAAAAACAAAAACATGGCTATGAGCATTTTTTAACCACCTGAGACCCTGTGTCCTCATATGGGGATAGTACATTTTGGGCTTTCTGTACCTTATGCTTCATTCTGCTCAATATTTCAACACTTCAGAAATGTTCAGAAGTGGTGACATTGCCTTGTTATGCTGTAAAATAAACCAATTTTAAAAAATCCTTTCTGTTCAACAATGACATTTAGTTTTTCTACTCATCAGGTTCAGCCAATCTCAAACAGCTAGAAGAAACAAAAAATGCACCCCAAAGAAGAGCTCAGATTTCAGAAGGTTAAAGTTTGCGGGTTAACACCCTGTATTGCGCTACCTGGTAACAGTCTTCACAGAGCGGGATCCCTGCCTTGTTGTAGTACTGTTTACCAGCAAGGGGAATGTGACAAGATCTACACTGGAAGCAGCCATCATGGTAAGTCCGGTTTAAGGCCTCTATCGCAGGTTCAGAAGGAGCCATTGGCTTTCGACAGAAGCCGCACAGGTCTGCATTGTGCACACACAAAGTCAAAGCAGGTTATAATAATGTGGCACACAGAGTGGCAAAGTGTATAAACAGATATCAGGTTACCTTTGCTCTCTTTGTCCTGGCTGTTTAGGTGGATCCTGTGGATTTGGTCATCTGAGCTTAACCCACTAGATGGTGTTCTTGCTTTCACCTTAAATGTAAAGCGCATTATTAAACTGACAAGTTGAGTTTGGCCTACAGAGGCGAACCGCATAATTTAGCAGCGCTTGATTTTGAACACATACGGGAGTTGTTTAAAAGTGACTCTGAATGTGACAGGCGTAAAAACATCACAGTCATCCACAGCACATCATCAGGACCAAGGCACACAAACATTTTAATTTCACTGTGGTTTTAAGGTTTGGTTTAAAATGGGTTGTGAATACTATTTTTTTAATACTTCAAACATACCAGTGCAATTCTACTGATTTTAACAGATTATTTTTAACCCTTTTCACCAGTCACATAAAGACTTTACCTTCTTTTGTGTAAAGACCTGCTGGTGATTCAAAGATGAGTTGAGTTTAAGCATTTTTAAAGCGAAACCTTTCAGCCTTTATTCAGTCAGTAAAATTCTCAGAAACTGGAGAGGAAGAAAATAATTTTAGCAGTCAAACCCCCCCAACTGATCTTTGTCTACACAGACATGGGGCAATACAGTTTTTGTTTATCTACAGGAGCAGTTTGGAAGTTGGTGCTTTTGTGAAAGCAAGTGTGCACGCTTTTAGTAAGATGGTTGTATAATAGCCCTGTTCTTTATGTTTTGGTGATGGCACTTTACAGCCACTGTGAAAAGCTCGTGGAAAAGCTGTGGAAAGCTAATCCTTCATTGCAGACAAAATAAATACTTGTGTGTTTAAAATAATTGAAGCCATTTTTTTTTTAAAGGAAATTTGGCATCACGTTTTTGAAGCTGCAAACTGGAGGATTTTAAGTGTCATTTGTTATAGTGACACTGTAAGATAAGTCTGCATACCTCTGGGTTGTAAACTGGCTGCTGGCCTGGGGTCACGGGGTGGGGGAAAGACTCGTGGGCTGGAGGAGGTGGTGGAAGTGCTGATTCTTCAGAGAGCAACTCTCCCGGACATAGAGGCGGTGGATCAGAGGGAGGGGGAGGAGGAGGAGGAGGGAAAAGCTCTGTTTGGCACGAGAACACAGTTTTAGGTGATTTTGTAGCAACATAGACAGCTGATTTCAAAAAACAGACTAATGACAAATTAGATGAAAAATCTGAATGTTTAATCACATGTAGTGAGGGGATCTGATGCGCTGTGCTGACATAGTTTTGGTCTACTTGTCCTTTTAGAGTACATGTTCTAAAATCAAGACCCCCATGGCCCTTCACTAATTTTATTCTGGATCACTCATCACTTTAAATTCTCCATTAATTTTGGCCCTCCTGGTTGATACTGCAGTCTGCACAGTGACTTTTTGTTTACTGGTTCAGGTGTTACACGTTTGAGAGAAGATATGCAGGACATGCATTTGACCTTAAGTTCAAGCGTAACAGTATACTGTATATTTCCAGTCCCTGATGTCATTCTCATTGAGTTTGACACTCTTGCTTTAGTAACCCTTGTCTAACAATAAAATATTTGTGTCCTGATGGGAGTTGTCTCTTCCTTATCCATGGGGCAGGAGGGTGTAAAACATGGTTTGATGAATCATGGTTTATGGCCTAAACATTCACCTTATGTCATCCCAATTTCATATCTCTATGAGAACCACCATCATAAAAAATAAATAAATAAAAATGAGGAACATCTTTTAGGAGAATCTGTTTATCCCTTCAGTAGAAGTCACAGACTTGGAGGATCAATGCCAAGGAGAGCTGCAGCTGTTCTGGAGGCTCGTTGTGACTGAAAACCTTACCAAAGCACATGGGCTCAGTTTCCCAGACATGAATTAAGCCTAGAAACTTTTCTGGGGAGATCCTCATTGATTTTTTTCTTTAAGTCTGGGACAAGGCTCAATCCCTGTCTGGGAAACTGGCTGGTAATGTTAGCTGTTCCTTTAATTTGTCACCTGTCTCACCTGTCTATACACATACACATGGTGACAGCCTGCTCTGTGTGTGTGTCAAAAAAAAAAAACTAAGCACAACACAAAGCAGAGAATCACTTTACACCCACATGGGTGAGTTTCCATAGATTTACCATGACCTTCGTAAAATAATCTCGCCTCACAATGAACAGGTTAAAAATGTTTATAATCCTTGCAGCTGGACTGAGGGCGGGCTTGTTGCCTCTTCTTCCTTTTAATGTGTTTTCTGTACACACAGAAAGTAATGCAGTCAGAGGCTTCTGTTTTTTTTTTAACTTCATACTCGAAGATAGAGCTCGTCTTCAGCCTGAACTTCCACTGACTCCAGTGATAGAAAGTTAGAGTTCATTTAAGAAAACTTTTTTGGTCTTTTAAAAGTCTTTTAGATGTATAGAATCAACACTTTACATTTTTGGATCAGATATCTTGAAATACAGGTCAGGAAATACATAAATTCTCATTTGGATCTAGGGAGGACCCAATAAAGGGCCTTGCAGGGCCATTTTCTAATATTTTATAGATAGTCTATATAACTATGCAAAAAAATAAAGTATATAATAAATACCTGATGAACTCCTCTGGTCATCTTTTTCTTGAAGCTGTGTTTTGCCTGGTTCATATTTGGGGGCATTGTGGCTCTGTGGGCCTGAAACCAGGGTCGAGGACCCCGCATTAGTCAAGCCTTTGCTCTTTAGGCTCCCATAAGACTCTGACGGCAGTGACTGGTCCTCTCTGCTGTGCCTGAGGGCAGGTATGCTGTCACCTGGGCTGACTCTTACAGGAGGGTGGTGTTTCTCTCTAGCCAGGGCACTGTGGGCTTGAAGGGCGGGCTGCTGCTGTGGGGTCACGGTGGCTCGGTGAGGAGAAGCCAGAGTGATGAAGACAGAAGAAACCACCCTTTTTGGTGGAGCTGCTGATGCCATGACTGTACAAAAGTCTCACGCAGCCTGAAAGGAAGACAGAAGAATAAACTCATGAAAGTTGCGACAGAGAGAAACAGCATAAACCAGAGACTTAGTTTGTAATATCAAACAACACTAAACTACAAGAACAGAACTTATACTGAAGACAAAACAGACATTTCTTTCCTATCATGTTGATGTAATTTAATCTAGGTATAGTTGCACAGCTGTATTCATCTGTTTACAGCTCTCATTAACCATAATGAATGGTCCTAGAGTCAGAAAGCACTAATGTGAATCATCTGTATGCTGTAAAACCACTCACACTGGCTGTGTCACATACCTGGAAGAAAATTTGCTTTCTCTTTGCTTCTTTCTTCTTCCCCGTTCTGTATCTCCCAAATCTCTGGTTTATTTTCCCTCCTATGAGCTGCCTCTGAGAGAAGACTTTACTCCGGTAGAGAGGGGCTGCTATCTGCAGAAGGCCACTCCTTTTCCTTCTGTACCTCCCTCCGTCAGTCGACCCCTCCTCCTCCTTCTCTGGCAGAATGACAATACCGCCTCCCTCCCGACCGTAAAAGGTGAACAGTTAATCTCGGACAAAGTGCAGTAAAAGACATGACACATTCATCTACTATGAAAAGTTGGCAGGCTGCACACACACACACACACACAAAAGAGTGCATGCATGTAGACACACACCCACACTGAGTTATGCAACATGTGTGCAACAGTCTTTTTTTTCTCTGTTTTTTTAACAAATGCAATACACAGTGCCATAAAGTTCCTCATAAGGTTTTTACCCAGAAGCAAGCAGGCAGGCAGAGCGACACACACAAACACACACACACGCACACACACACACACACACACACATACACACACACACACACACACACACAAGCAAACTCCCAGTTCTTTATCTCTCTGCATGCCAGCAGGATGTGACTGTGCCTGCCTTTTCCAGCAAACTTCTATCTCAAACTGCCCTCTTTCTCTCCCCTGTGCAGTTCTGCCTCATTGTTCTGTCAGCTTTATTTTCCCTACCTCCCTGGTTGAGTCTGCCTCCCTTTTTTCTTCTCCCTCTTTCCTTCGTCCCTTCCCCCACAACATTATATCACTTAAGCCCCGACTCTCTATCAGTGTCTCATGGCATTGCTTCCATTTGGGACGCACAGAGCAGAAAACGCTGTCCGATAGTAGGTGCTGGACTTCATTGGGAGCCTGTCTGGCATTACGGTGCAGTGAATCAGGGCATTGTGCAAGAGGAGATGTTGGTATATTAGGGGGGGGGGGGCGGGACACA
>VUQG01016934.1:90170-109626 GCA_015106755.1 Etia nguti
GCTCATGCTAGTTGTGCCAGCTGTTAATTAAATAATCTGGTTCTGAGGTTGGGTGTAAACTGACCACTCTCTGTTGTGCATGAGGTTTCAGTTTCCCATGAGGTTTGGTGTTTGACCTATTGAACACACACCAACACTGTACAAAACATACTGATGTAGCAGCCAAGCCTTTGTAAAATATTTATATTTTAAAGATTCACAAAGACTAGGCGCACAAGAGGCGATAAATAGTGCATGCCACAAATCACTATTCTCAGAAAGATTAAATAAATCTTTTGGATTACAAGCTTAACACCAGGGAATAAAAAAGGATTTAAGAAAGTGCCACACATGGAGCAAACATGACCGTTTCTTCTCTTAATTCTCTCATATTTGGCATCTGATGCCCAGACCACCTCACCTTCATGTTTTATTGAAATACTTTCCTCTGTAGACAATGACTATAGAAAATACAATAAAAAGGAGCAACTTTAGTAAACTTACCAGGTAGGCAGGAGAAGCAATGAAGGCACCCAGAGCTCCAGCACCTGCCCCTGACAGCAGACTCCCCCCGTGGAAAGAGGTGATCCCCAGAGCTTCACAATAGGAGTACGAGCCCAGCCTCACGCCGTTCATCACACCTTGGTAGATGAGCCCGACTGAGAGCCCCTTCTGCAGGCCCCGTAGCCCATCCGTGCGGCCCACAACCCAGAGCGCCTGCAGGACCCCACGGTAGTGTCTCTGGTAGGATCCCCGAGCACGAAGCTCCCCCTGGAGCTGCAGACGGGTCTTCACCACCTCCAGAGGATTGGTGAACACACAGGCTGCGCAGCAGGCGAGAGCGCCCAGGGCGAAGTCCAGTGGAGGCCAGACTGCAGGAGGCGGCGGCAAGGGGCCAAAGACCCCACAGGGGACTGTCGACACAGTGGGTGACATCCTCTGGGAAGGCTGTGGAGCAAAAACAGACTCTTCGGGTGAGGTTTTCAGCAGCTGAGTGCTACTCATCGCTGAGAAGTGATCTTCACAGTTTGCCTTAACAGTACTCATGATGGCTTTCCTCCCCTTGCCTCAGTGTGATAGGGAGCACGGAAAGTGCTGTACTTGGTAGAGTACAGTAAAGTCAGAGACAGAAGCTACCAACTCCTGCGATTACTCATTTAACATCTGCTTTGCACGTTCGTCCTGTGACGTCGCAGGCTCACGGTGTCCTCCTGCACTCACTTTCATTAACTTTCTTCACCGTCACTCTGTTCAAATGAGGCACCATCTGCAAGAGATCATGCAAACATTTTAAGTAAGCTTCAGGTATGCCACCCAAATCCAGGCCTGCAAGTCAGGAGAGTGACTCTCCTTTTTTTCCAGGAAAGAAAAAGCTGTCAGATATATTTAGGTTCCTCCTTGCAGAAAAAACATTGTAAAAGCCTCTCTCTTGTTTTTTGACTCTGGGAGATTTCACCACACTGAAGTTCATTCATTCAATACTACAACTGACCCAGAAACAGATTTAAGAGTGAACACACCAGATAACCTGACATTCATAAAACATACAAGCACACAAAAATGCTCAGAACAAGTATCAGAGACAGCCACGTGGAAATATAAAACTTCTATGAGAGTCTTTTTCTGTGCTTATAAAAATCTCACTTGATAATGACACTCACAGTTTTCATTGATCCCGTGCGGCTCCATTCTTCGCCTCTGCTCCATTTTTGTAAACATGTGGCTCAGCACATTCATTGTCACAGTCCCCTCCCTCTGATTCTGGTCACAGCCAATAACGTTTCAGGCCTTTGTGCCACCTCACCATTTCTCTGAGTGCGCGCGAATGGGTTGGCTGTGCTGTGAACTGCCCCTGATCTGGTCCTATAAGAGCTCTCTGGGTAAAAGGTTATTGTTGGTCAGAGAAAGGGAGAGGTGAAGCGTCTGAGGCCCGGGAGAGCAAATGCTGAGAAAGAGCTATCAAAACAAGGTTAAGCTGCTAAAGACCGCATGGATAATCTTGGAAGCAAAACAAAGGGACATGTGCACTGCTTTTATTTTTGCGCTTCTTCCATCTTATATTTATATTTTTAGTTGTTTTAGAAAGTTTTTCAGTGTTCAGATTTATTTAGTAAAGAGGAAATGTATGTGGTTGATCGCTTTAAAATTGATGAACCCTCCGAAAAAGAAAAGAAAATATATTAGCCAATGTAAGTGCTAATTGGAGAAAGTTTTAAATCAATCATCCGCCTACTTTTTTGTGCTGTATGACAAAAAAATCAGCCACTAGAGGACGCCCTTTTGTAAAGTTCAGATCAGAAGCAACAACACCTGATTTAGGTGTGAAACCACTACTGAATTTATAAATATTGAAAATGTATACCACTATGTTTTTTGTGCAACACACTTTATTAAGTACATCTTGCTTGTACTGGGCTAGACCCCCTTTTGCCTTTATCATCTTTGATATCTTTCATATCATCTTTGATGGATCCATGCTTTCATGTTGTTTGCACCAAATTACGGCCCTACTAATCTTAATGTCCCAGGCTAAGTCCACAGTCAACAGGCCAGGTAGTGTTTTTCCAATTTTCTATTGTCCATGCAAACTTGTGCCTCTTCTTGGCTGACAGGAGTGGTCATATGCTGCTGTAGCCCTTCTGCTTCAAGGTTTGTGCATTCAGAGATGCTCTTATGCATTCCTCGGGTGTAATCAGTCGCTATTTGAATTACTGTTGCCTGCCTATCAGTAGAGGAAATAAAAGTTAAAGAGTTCTAATTTTGACTTGACTTAAAGTCGAGTTATGGTTTTTGGTTTTAAATACTTAAAATGCATTACCTTAATTTTGAAGGAATTTAAAACAAAGAAATTTAGTATTATAATATGTCAATGCTGTAAATTTAAGAGATGTTTAACTATTAGACAAAAATATTACACTTCACATTAATGGTTTCAGCTGTTTCCTTAGGTTTGTGTAACTTCAAAGTTTATTCTCCAGTTTGATGACTGCAGAAATGATCAAAAGCTTCAACACAACTATGACTGCAAGCTTAGATTGTTTAAGCTACAACAGCAGCAACGTTTAAAGACAAACAAGAATTTTGAGACTGTCACTGAGCAGACATGGAGGCCTTTATTGTTTAACTATATTCATAGTACAGTGCCACATCTCTCATCCACTGTAGCCCCCGTCACACATTAGTCAACAATTTTTAACCACCATCGTGCACACACATACACACACACACTCTCACACTGTTTTCAATGTAAACATTGCAGGCTTAAAGAGTGATACAAAAAGCAGGTAGTCAGACGGTTTCTGTCAACAGCGCCCGCTCTTCCAGACGTACTCTAAGAGTCCAGAGGATGATGACACAAAAAATAAACATTTTCTGGTTGTTGTTCTAGGGAACAACAACAACAACAACAACAACAACAAAAAAAAAGGTCAAATTTTCTCCCGCCACTCCGGTCTCTCTCTCTCTCACACACACACGCGATTCTCATTCAAGCAAATGGTTTTTATCAAAGTGTACTTAAAGTGTTTTCTTTTGAATGCTTGCAGTAGGCAGAAGGGGGAATAGTGAATTTCTGAAGTGAAACATCTAGCAATGATTATGTTCTTTATTCATAATCCTTCCTACAGGAAAAAGGCCTTGTGTGTCAGTTCCCTTGTGTGGTCACAGGATGAACATCTTCTCAATCCCGTCTGGAGCTGCATTACCTTTTAGCACGTACAAAGTACAAGGCGTTGGTTTTAGGGTAGTATTTTACATTCTGTTTTTTGTCCATGAGGCCCCCAAAGATGATGAGCTCTCCCCTGCCCTGTACCACAGTGTGAAGGCTGGTCTCCGGTGGTCCTGTGACTGCAGGCGGAGTCCCGTTCCCATAAACTCTCCAAGACACTACCCCGGCAGACTTGGCTCGGGACACATCCAGCACGTACATCTGCATGGGCTTGCAGTTGAGAGACTGGTACAGAGGTTTGCCTACGTTCAGGCTCTGCGGCGGATGATGACCGAGACGCCTCGCAATAGGCGGGATAGCATGTCCATCGGCTCCAGCCGCCTGAGGAGGACTGGAGGATGATGACGGAGGGGTTCCTGGAGGACCTGCTCCACCTCCAGGAGAAGGCCCCTGTGTCTGAAGGGAAGACGATGATGATGAAGAAGGTAAAGATGAGGAAGATTTGTTTTTCACTGCCTCCAGCCCTCGACGTAAGGCAGCAGGGGACACTGCACCTGGTGGGGTGCATGGGGAGCCTGAGGGAGGCGTATGCAGGCCGTTGGTGCTGGGGACCTCAGGATGGTGAGCAGCAGAGGGGGGTGACTCCCATCCATAGTCAGTGGAGGAAGGCAGGTGAGGACGAGAGGGAGGAGATGCAGCCTGGGCTGGGCTGGTCCGGGGGGAAGGGGAGGATCCATTTAATAAGGGAGGAAGAGGAGGGCTTTCTGGGCCTTGTGAAGGAGACGGCTGCTGAGAGGAGGACGGGCTCCCGTCTCTGGCACCACCTCTCGCTGAAGGTCGAGGTCTCAGAGTGCCCCATCGGCCATTTACACATGGAGCCTCTTCAACAGCTCCCAGAACAACACCGGCAGCACCGCTCCGAACGGGAGACTGAGAGCGCAGGGAAGGAGGTTCAGGGCCCAGAGGGGCAGGAGTGGCACTTATGGGGGAGGGCCGAGAGTTAAGACTTGGGCTGAGCGGTGCCCGCCCAGATGGAGCCTGTGAGAAGACCACCACACACTGGCCCACCTTGTGTTTAAAAAAAACAAGTTGGGAAGAAGAAGCATTAGTGAACACGGTTTACAAATATGCACAAAACTCAGGAGTGTACTACAAAGAGACATACTGGGTTAGGGAGGTATTTTGAAGGTAAAGTCAAAGAGTGACTTTAGATTTTTTTACCTGGTCTCAAATGTTACCTGGTCACAACGGTACCTTAAGATGAAGGCAGAACTGACCAGGGAAGGTTTGTTTTAGAGTTTTCGATTAAAATCAGTTTCAAACGATACAACTTTAAGCAACTGTTTTCAAGATGATATGTTCCAAGTGTGATATAGATTATCTGCTGAAAAAACATACACCGATCAGGCATAACATTATGACCACCTGTGTTTTTGCTTTGTGGCAGGGGTGGATGGTCTGCAGCTATACAGCCCCATACGCACAAACTGTGATGCTCTGTGTATCCTGACAACTTTCTGTCAGAACATGAATCAGTGACCATAATGTTATGCACGATCAGTGTATGTTATACATGCAACCTACTGACCGAAACACTGAATTCATTCAGTTGGTGATGTAGAAAGATCAGGAGCAGGAACAATTCCATGGAGGGTTATATGTACATATATATGCCTGCCTGCCTAGACAAGGAAGAAACCTAGCTGTGTCGAATTTGCTTTGTAGAACACACGTTTAATTGATGGCTAAGTCACACACACTCACCCTACATGCTGGGTGACACCACAGCTCTGGGGCTCCGTGGTCCTCGTTTTCCACCTGTAGCTGCTGCCACCTCCATGGTAGTGCATCCATGTGAAGAAGCCAGGCATCTTTAAGTAGCTATGATTAGAAAAAGAAAAAAAAAATTAATTAAATTATACACAGTTCTCATGTTTCAAGGATCTGTTTTGATACTGGGAAGAAAGAATAAAAACTTACTGCATTAGGACCACCGCAGCCTCCCAAGATGAGCAGCGTCTGATCATCAATCACAATCTAATGAGTGAAGATTTGAAGAGCATCATTTATTTCACATATAAAACATAGATGGGCTTTTCTGGCACCTTTAGTAAATGCACAAAGAGACAAGTCAAAGTCAAAACATCCGCAGGACTGTTAAAATGATTAAGCATCCCTGTTTAAATCCTGAAGCCTTACTTGTGACTGGCCTCCTCGTGGGTGTGGTGATGGTCCAGATACCGGTGGTTTGGACCAGGACCACTGCTCCAGATCGAGAACCCACACTTCATTACTCCTGTCAAAACCAAAAGAGGAACAGTGGAAATTTTCATTCATTAATACATCCCTGTTCATAATATCTAAATCTGAAAGGACTACTAATCTACATTGAAATATAATTCCTGAGAGTGGAGTGTGGGAAGATTTACTGTACTTGGGAACAGTGATTCTTGCCATCTAAGAGCATTTCAACACAGTCTGTGCAACACATTGTTTCAGATCTAATTTCATTTGTTTCACATGTGTAAAGCAACCGAGCGAAGCCTTTGCAATGGCAACCTGTTAACACCACTGTAGTTTAAATAAGCAAAACTTTAGGCT
The DNA here is from genome assembly GCA_015106755.1 of Etia nguti. Lineage (NCBI taxonomy): Eukaryota > Metazoa > Chordata > Actinopteri > Cichliformes > Cichlidae > Etia > Etia nguti. The sequence goes on from VUQG01016934.1 coordinate 96,418, forward strand.
GTTCTTTCTGATTTCATGCAGTCAATTAGAAACAAAACCTTCTTACATCTGACGTGCTCCTAAAGATCCCCCGAACACTATCATGTTGTTTCCTATTACAGATGAAGAATGACCTGCCATAGGTGGAGGTCCATGTGTCGTTACTATACAGTTCCACCTGAGACATCAGAGGAAAAAAACAAAGTATATGGAAAAAGAAGACAATAATAATGAAATGTTTAAACCAGTTAAAATTTGGCCACCATGTGTCAGTCACTCCTTCTCACCAGTTCTTGGAAGGAGAGTAGGTGTGGATTTCATCAAAAAACCGTTCTGGTTGGTGTAGTGGATAAGGGCTGGGGCGAGTCCATCCCCCAAACAGCACTAACAGATCTTTGTGCATCACTAAAGTCGCTCCAGCTTTAGGAGATGGATAAGAGCCTGTTTAAAGGAAATAAATACTTATTTTCCAATAATTACTGTATGTCAGATTTTTGAGTAAGTCATCAATTACACATGCATATGAGAAACTCTTTCCTTTTTGTTTAAACTCACACTTACTCATATATTGTATAATTAGCTCTGCTAATAAGCATGTGACTATTGTTCTCTCTAGCATGTCCTGCTGAATATATGTGACTGGTCTTCAAAGATTTTTGACAGAAAATTGTGAAAGAGTGGAGTTTGACCCAAACTGTGATCCTCAAAAATGAGATGCTATGTCTCAAGGATGTAACATTAATAAATTATACAATAATTATATTTAGGAAAATAAAACAAATATAAAACAGGCAGTTCTGTAACCTAAACTCATCCAAACCTCTGTGTGGTCCACGACCAATTTACCTGGCGTCTCAACATGAAAAATCAGTTTTGAGATTAAACACATGTTAACATAATGAGAATTATGGGAGTAGTAATTATGATGGGATTAACAGTCTTGTCAAACTGTGTGCTGTGACAGGGACACTTTAAATGGCCATTAAAAACATGTTGAATTGTTTACTTCACTCTATAAACCAAGGCAGAACCATTATGTTGCCATAGCAATGCATCGGGTAGGTAGATTGCACTTTAGAGACAGGTTGGAGAACTATCCCCCTCCCCCACCCAACCAAATCGACTGTAACCAGACAATTATGTTGGATATCTAGTTAAACCAAACTGTAACTAGCTACCCAAATGTATCTAAAATCATAGCTTGTCTTTAGCCCACTTCCCCAGGTTGAAAGTCTGACCCAATCACATTTTCACCCAGATGTTGCTGGCTTTTTCACTTTATACCATCTCACTCCACTTCCTACAAGCCTTTTCTCAGGGAGCCAACTCAACCTTTCTAGGAAACTGTCCCCAAACAGCTCTCCTTACATAAGAAGCTACTTGTTTCCAGAACAGTTGTAAAACGAGCTACAACCTCTGATTCGTGTTGTTCTTACCAGCCTGTGAAATTGTTACCTGAGGCCAAAGGGCGGATCCACTCCTTGCTGTTGAGGTCAAGTCTCCATAGGTCATTGAAGGCAGCATTGCAGCTACTCTGAGTGCAACCCCCAAACACATACATGGACTGATTTGAGTCATAATAACATGCACCTGCAACCCGCAAGAAGAGAGAATAAATACCCAGTGTGTATAATTAAAGTCTCTGCACACACTGCTTTGCAGATCATACTGTTCTTTATGAGATGGCACCAACAGCTTGTCTGACACTACATTTAAACCACTGTAGTCAGTATTAAAAGGGTTTATATTTGTATTACTCCAAGTGGCCTTTTATGACAGTGACGTAGCACAAATCAGCATTTTAAGACGTCAAAATGAAAATGATCAAAGAACATTTCACTTCAAATGCAGCTGGTGAAGAAAGAAAATGAAAAAAAAGATGAAGTTGCTAATAATCTATTTTAAGACCAGCAGTAGTCCATACATGGATTAAATGTCTGATGCTGCTCTTTTCATGAGTCACTAATCTACCACAGGCTAAAAGCCCTTTTTAATTGCTGTACATTAGACTTATAATCTGATCCACACCTTAAATTACATCCAAACATTTAGAGGCTTCAGATCCATAAAAATGAAGTGGCATTTTATTTTGACTTGTAGGAAATAACACCAACATATAAGTGGGACAAAATGCTTTTGACTTAAAGCACGGTAAAAGGGTCATATACTAACTGTGTGAAAAGCGCTGAGTGATGGGAGTTCCTGGATATGGGTATGTGCGACTTTCCCACTGGATATTACCCTCCTGGACAGCTCTCAAAAATCCATGGTAACACTGATAGGCAACACCTAGTTAGCAGAGAGAGTGTTTAAGAAACAGAAGGCACAAAAAGTGGAGAACGCAGATTCTAAGCAAAGACAAACAAGCATCCACCTTATGATCAAATATTATGCAAACATGAGTGGCGTACCTTTAATGAGACGGTACCACTGCTTACAAACGAGTGCAGCGGTCTTGTGCTCCTGGTAAGGTGAGAGAAAGGACAGAATATACTCTAGAACTTCCTCTGGCAGCTCCACCATTGTCCTCCCTTCTCCTTTGGCACCACTGTCCATGTTCCCTTCTTGACAGGAGGACCCCATCTTTGCTTCCGCTTCCTCTGTTATCCCAGCAGGCTCTGAACCTTCATCCTCTGTATCCATGGCAACATGTCCTCCTCCATCTTCATTGTCAGGGGAACGGGACATTATTGTCTGTTGAGACATTGGGAGACATGCTACTGATGCTCAGGAGACTGTTTTGAATCAACTAGATTTAATTGTGCTCTATAGATTCTTACTAGAATCCCCATTTTACACATGCCTGTAAGATCGATTCACTCAGGTTAAACACAGCGAGGGTGAAGGCTTGAAATTGGAAGAGATCTGTTCCAAGCCAAGAAACCCAATGACACTGCAAAGCTGCAATCAGCATAAATATGCGTTAGACGACCTTAAGTGTGATATCCACTGTTTAGAACAGTTGGATTCCCTTCTTTAGTATTTGTTCTGTCCACACAGGACGTTTCAGTTATATCATTAGCTACATCTAATTAGCTGCCGTTAGCCATCACATAATAATGCAATACTGGACAGCTAATGCTAATTATCGCCTAAAGCTAACCCACGCTATTAGGGGAAGTAACGTCGTATTTCATAAGGCTAAATGAGCTTTGATTTTTGCTACAAATTGCAATTTATCCAACTAACCAACCGGCTAATAGTACCGTATTGTGACCAAGAAAAAATATTTTTTGCTAGCTTTGGCTAACGCTACTCAACTTGTCATGAGCATCCACGCTAACGTTAGCTAACAGAAAAAGAACCTTTGGCTAGCGGTGTCAAAGAAAAGGTGCATTTTCTCGACAACACCTCTGCTTTATACAGTATAAAATCGCTCACTTCTTAGCTGTCTTGTCGACACGACATCCTCTCAGGTAAGCAGCCTCATCTAGCGTTACCACCCTCCTAACTGACAAGCTAGTCGAAACCTTCAGTCTTCTGCTAATAATCTTTGCTAACGCTAGCTCAACCACAGGCTATGTGTAATGTCAGCTTCCCTCTTTATTATACGGTGTCAGCTTCACTCGGTGACTACGGCAGATTTGTCTGGTACCGTTGTTTTAGACGTATTCTTTTCAGGGCTCTGAGTGTGAAGCTTTCCTCTCCTCCTCCCCGTTATCAGCTCCAAAGATTCCTCTGCAGCCTCCAAACAGTCGCCATCTTCCGCTGTGAACAGCGACCTCCTCCGCAGCACAGCGACGCTCCAGTAGCCCCTCACCGTCTGTGGTACCAGGGTGGGTCCTCAGCCCCAAACAGCCGCCCAGGGCAACACGCTGTGTGTGACCGCTGTATGGAAGCCTTTTTCAGCCATTCGGTTATTATTTACTTTTTTTTTTATTTTTTTTAAGTAAAAGCTAAGTTGAAATTTCGAGTAATTAAGTAAGAAAATAGAGATCCATAACTACAAAAGTCAAAAATTTGAAATGCTAACTCAAAATTTAGTCTTACGGACTGTCTAAAAAAATGTTCAGTTGTTCAGTTGCAGAAAAACCTTTCCATACCACTGTTAAGTTGTTTGTTTGTTTGTTTATATATAGCTTTAATTTTATTTATTTAATTGGTTTTTTTTCCCTGCTGGTACTGGCTGGTCTGAAGGTTCAACAGACCCATTTTTCAGTCTAGCGCTCCCCTGTGCATCTTCACACAGGATGACATTTTTCCGTGGGCTCGGGAAAGAACAACTTGTTCCACACATCAGTAAAAAAGAATCCTCTCCCCCAGTGTTTATGCTGTTCACTCCAATGCAAGAGTTTGGCAGTCTTCGCAATCTGGGACGCTTAGTGGTTTCCAGCACCTATTGTATCTTGTATTTATTTAAAACACTGAAAGGATAAAATGTGTCCTATTGTTGTGAGTAGAAAAATACATTTATATCACCATAATACTAACATTTCTGTATTAGTGATCAACACATGTAACCTGAATACTTTTATCCTTCACAATTTGCAATTAAAGCTTCTGTATCTAAGGTACAATTAAAGTCACTGAATGACATTAAAACAACGGTCATAGGAAACTAAAGATCTGTCATAGAAAACAGTTGATACCATTCTCTGTCAGTAGAAGGTGAAGGCATAACTATGCAGCATTACTTATGCTGTCTTAGGTCAGCATAAATACTGCTGCCAAAGCAAAGTACTGAATCATCAAATGAATAAAGAAATTGGCCTGTTCTTGTTTCAAGGTGATTTGGGGTGTATTTTAAAGATATTGGGTGTGGACATGTCTGCTTTTTCTTGAATGTAATGGAAATAAATGTTTTATCATGTTCTGCTTTCTTCGGAACAGTGAAACAGGGGATGGGTGTAGTTTAATAAAAGAGAAAATAGTTCCTATGTTCAAAAAAAGAAGAAAACAAAACTTTCCCAAAATACAATACTAATTAATAAATACTGAAACTAAGACTATAACTAAAAGAAACTAAACTAAAACTAAACACTTTCAAAAAGATAAAAACTAAATTTATACAAGCAAACACCCTGGAAACTGAAATTAAACAGAATTAAAAGCAAAAAAAAAGTCCAAATGATATAAAAATAAAACTAATTATGAATTACAAAATTATAATAACTGTGGTACAGACGCCTTCATCTGTTAAACAACCACTTGATTAATAAACACCATTTGGAGGCAGTCTGTGGTTGACGTTACCTGTAGCTGACGTTATGACGTCATTTCCCTTCTTCGATTTGACGGTTAAACTTGAGAGGTGTAGTGAAGCTAAGTATTAAAGCATTGCAGGGACAGCTGCTTATAAAAATATAACGTGCAAGGGTGTTTGTTTTCCGTGTGAGCAGCAGCGGTGGCCGGGGTTCATTTACTGAGGATTTAAAACAGCAGACAGCTGGTGAGGTTTGCTCCGAGTGGAGCTTTAAGCTAGCAGGCTAACACGAGGCCGGGGGAAAGGTTTGGGAATTTGTTTGTCCAGCTTTTATCTGATCATAAAAAAGGACCCAGTGGCGGAGCTCCCTGTGGTTTGTACTTGAGCGCTTGCCGTCGTCTCATGCCCACTGTGGGGTACATATAGCCGGTGAAGCAGAGAGCCAGCCAGCCAGCCAGCAGTCCCGTTTAAACATGGAGGATGAAGAGGTTGCAGAGAGCTGGGAAGAGGCGGCGGACAGCGGGGTGAGAGACGCTAACATTGCACACATACTGTGCTAAACAGGGATGTAACAGCACCCCGGCTTTAGTCTGACAGCCATCCAGGCACAGTGCAAGAGCTGCTGATAGAGCAGAGGCTTCCTGTGCCCATAAGCATTAGTTCTTTTTTTTATTTATGTCGGCTTGTTTTCTCAGCCGAACTTCCTGGTTGAGTCTTGCAGGCCGTGCTGACACGGGACTAAGCCTACCTTCACATCATTTAATTTATCCAACTGTGGGAAAATCTGAGTAACGTCCTTGTAGAAACAATATCGTAACATGTTCAGCTTTTCCCTGCAACCGCCCCACTGTGCCCTGAAATGAACCGTGACAGCACCTTAGCAGTCTAGTGTGTGCCACTGATTGTAGAAAACAGTCTTTTATAAACAGCCGCTGGTTTGTACCCATACACATTTTTCTGTGTGTTTCCAAAAAAATTAAACTTGCTAGATGTGATTGTGTTAAAGAGTAATGTGTCACTTGTGATCTAATTTGAGGTTCTCTGCAATAGCACCTAACTAAGTGTCCTCGAAACACTCAGTTTGTGACTGTATAGTTACGGGTGTTAAATTAGTTTAGTGGGCTGTTTTGTGTTTTTTTGTGTTTTTTTTGTTTTGTTTTTGCTTTCATCAGCTAAACACTACATATGGATCTCAGCTTTATTGGTAAGCCTTTTCCTGTCTTGCTGTGAACAGTTATTTGCCCCCTTTTGCATATTTGTTAACCCCATGTAGAGCGTAATTGAGATCAAATGAATTTCTAATATTAGACATATTCAGAGTTGGAGTTGCTTGTGTATATTGGATCATTGTCCTGCTGCATAATCCAAGTTAGTTTGAGCTTAAGGGCATGAACTGATGGCGGGACATTCTCCTTCAGTCTTCCATGTTTGACTGTTGGTGTTATGTTCATTTTAGGAATGGAATGGCAATGGCATGTGAGGCTGTCTTTGGTAATGAAGGTTTAATAAAGTCTGAAACGCACAGAAAAGTTTTACCTGCTGTGATGCATTTGGTTGTCACTTAAGAGTGATTGTAGTAGGGTAATTGAGCCAGGATTGGAATGATGTCCGGTCCAAATAACTGATAGGTGTATCTCTAGAACGTGAACATGTTTGGTATGCAGGATGAGGTGAGGACAAAAGTAGAAATTTAGTTAATTATTGTATACATGTATTATATTTCCTCCTTCAGGAAATTGAGAGAAGACTTGAGGCAAAGCTGAAAATAAATCAGGAAGCAAAGTAAGTAACCAGAAGACAAAGCTACTACTTTCTGCTTCTTTTTTCCCCAACAATATCTTTATGAATATTTTTTAAAAATCTTTAATAGCAAGACTAAAACTAAGGAAATGAAATTAACTTAAAAGATGCCCAGACCTCTTTAAACACTAATGATTTTCTCATCTTTGCAGGAAGTCCAATTTGAAATCAACCAGTTCACCCGTACGAACTGCTGTCGTAGTCCAAGATGACTCTCTCCCAGCAGCACCACCACCTCAAATCCGAATTTTAAAGCGCCCTACAAATAACGGCAACACAGGAAATCCCGCTGCCTCGTCTCGTCCCGCTCAGCAGATGAAGTCTCTGGCCCAGAGAGAGGCAGAGTATGCAGAAGCCCGAAGGAGGATTTTGGGTAGTGCTTCTTCAGAAGAGATGCCTCAGGACAATCAGTGCCAGGACAGGTGAGTTGTAATGTCTGCAAAATCAACTGTGACGACAAAATGTTTTGAAGAAGACAACTAAAAGAGAAAAATACTTTTTTGTAATGTATTCTAATTTTTCTCTTACCGTTATTAGGCCAGCTTGTATGAGTGCGCAGCAACCACTGGAACCAGTTCGTTCAAACAATCATGTGATCCGTCAACCCAACGGCCCGGATGGCACCTCAGGTTTCCGACTGTGCAGATAGGCAGGAGCTGCCTGATTCAAGACACGGTTGTCTTCCTGAGAGGGCACAGAGGTTGGCAGTGAGGAGTGTTGTGTGTGGTATGAAGAGCAGAGCGGTGGGACGAAATAAAATTTGACAGACGTTAGACATTTGAAGATGTAGCGTGGATTTAGATGAACTTCTCCACCCTCTCTCTTCTCTGCTTACTGGTGTGGTCTTTGCCTTTTGCCTTGTCTTTTCCCTCTGTGGAAGCTTACAAGGGGCTGGCAGAGATCAGCCAAAGATCCGAAATCCTTTGTGTTCCACACTGTGAGCAGGCTTTCGCCTCACATTCCTACACACTGTGTTACTTTGACGTACCATGAGGTGCCCTATGATTTTAGGTCTGATTGGCCGGCCGAGTGCCAGGACATCAGGTGTCTGTCTCTTCAGGGAGAATACGAAGAGCTTGCAGATTTGTGGGACCGCCCCAGAAAAGGCAAGCACACGAGGTGGCCTTTCCACTGATGAAGCGTGGGTCATGGCTGGGTCTCCACCGGGGTGCTGGCCTTAATTTGTCGGGTTCAGTCGGAATGAAGTGCTTGACGGTGCCATAAATGTATTGTGTGTTCAGCAGCTTGAGTGCGGCGATAAAAAATTGTACTGATAGAGCCTGTTGGTGCCTAGCAGTGTGCTTTTAATACTGTAGTCGATGGCAGTGGCCCAGGCCACAAGTGTCCACAATCCTCTGTAAGGCACGAGTGGCCCTTAAAGAAATGCCCGGTGGGCACACAGCCTGTGGCCAAAAAGAATAGAGCTGAAGGACAGTATCACTAAATCTAAGCTTATCTAAGCAATAATGATGAAATTACTCCCTTTTTTTCTTTCTCTTTTAAAATGTTGCCCGTTTTCTGTGCTGTTTTTTGGTTCACATATGGTTTTAAACAGTTCACATTGTTTATGTGTTTCATTTCTGACACATAGTATGTATAAGTCAGGTGATTCGTGGTGTGAAAGAGCCTAGAAGATGTAGTCTGCATAGTGGTGTCATATTCAGTTGTATCTAATTGGCAGAAATCATGAACTGAAAGTTTAAAGTGTGTAAAAAGTTCCTGTGTTGTTCCTTTGCTGTTTTGGAGCAGCTCAGCTCTGGAGTTGATGATGATGAATGATGATTTTGGTGGGTTTTCGTACCAGCTGCAGTTTGCTGATTTATTACCTACTGTTAAGAGTTGTATTAATTATTCTGAAATAATTATTTCAAGCCCAGCCTAGATGGGGATATCATCTAAAGCTTTCTGTTTCCAAATATTCTTCCAGGGTCAGGAAACCTTAAAAAAATTGTGTTCTTCACCCAGTATCATCTTACAGTGTGGTCTGCTTGTTTGGGACCAATTTAAAAGAAGAGTTTGCCTGCAATAACATGATAGTATAGGCAAATCCTGATGAATAACCAGTCCTGACAGTTGTAGTAAACAGTACATGAGCCTGTGGCAGGTTTTCAACCTTTCCACGCTGTTATGCCTTAAAAGATAAACAATCCTTGGTCTCCATCACACACTATCCAGCAGGTAGTGCTCGTACATATTTGGAGCTTTCTGTGAAAGGTTATTTATGTCACAAGTAAACTGCAGCACAGCACAGGAGCACATTTATCAACATGGCTGGAAGTGTTGCATTTGTGCCACTTATTCCTGCTTCAAAAAGTAGAAGTTTTTGTTTTAGGAGATTATCTACAATGAAAAGGAGGACATGTAGACCTACAACATCTAGATGACGTGCTACTAATACAGCGTTCCCAGGGATCCTATTCAGTTATTGTAACAAAATGTGTTTGTAATCAGTTTAAATTGAAAAGGAGAAATAGTCATCCTGTACCTGTGTGACCTACCCATGATGCTTTGCTGAAGTCATTCATAGCCACCTGTCTATTGTGAAGCTCATTTTATGTCATCATTGTTTTGAAGCTTTAGGGGGGGGAAAGCTCATTAAATTTGAATACCCTTTAATAAACACACTCAGCGGTACAACTTGCTTCATGTGTTATTTTTTTTACACAGTAGTCCTGCATATGCTGCTCAGAATAATTAAGGGGGCACTGGATCAGCACAGTGTAAGACAAAGTCAGACTTCAGGGACATCAGTCTGCGTGTGAGGAGGCATCAGCAATTGTGAATCCATTTCACCTGATTTGGTTCAAATGAAAGTGAAAACAGCGGTGTACTATGAAGTGAGGCTAATGGCTTAGTGAGCTATGTCAAGCTTAAATTCAGAGTTTTCTGTTTCACGAAAGTGGTTCTCGATTTACCTGGCTAAATCACCATGGTAACTTAACCTGCTCCCAACCAGAATGCGCGTTAAGGGTATCTTCAGAGTTTAAGTATATAGCCTGCTGGAAGCACTACATTGTCATTGTTTCTTTTATTTAAAGCATGTTTGAAGTGTGATATACGTCTTATGTGCACAAGTTAAGCTTCAAAAATGAAGCCAGCTCTACAACAGCACAGACTATACATCTCATTGTCACTGGAATTTGCAGACAAACTGAAGTTCGAGTAGGCTTCGCTTATTATGACTCATTTTGTTCATAACCCAGCTGATAGAAAGCCTGGCTGCATTGAACCTTATTCATAGTACACCCCTTAAGTGCATCACAGAGGCATCAAGACTGGCCTCAGACCCTTGTTCTCTCCTCATCCCCCGTTACTGTTTTTTGCTCTTGTCCTTATCACTGCTGGTAGCACAAAACAGTACCTGCAGCTCATTCAGGTTACTCAGGTATTCCAGCTCCTTCAGGATGGCACATCCACACACATACCATCACCACATGGTTTGCTGTGTCTCCCAGCACAGTCTCATCAGTGTGGAGAAGATACCAGGAGATGGGCTATTACACCAGAGCTGGATAGAGTCGTAGACGGACATGAACCCACTAGTGGGACCATTATCTCCATCTCCGACTCTTTCACACATGTCAAGTGCTCAGCGTGAACCTCCTGATATCTGTAAAGAAAAGTGGAGCACATTATTGTAAATGATCATCTGCATCCACTGCATCCTGTGAACTTTAGGGAAAACATGCAACAAAAACGTGACTTTTTCTGCTCTAGCTTGAGGGTATGTTTGCCTTTCACCATCAATGGGGAAAAAAAACACATGAAAATAATTTGCTACTATGACTGTCCCCATGGTGACAAATGAATCTAATCTAATATTAGAAGGAATGCAGGAAACTTTGCTTAACACTTCAAAGATTGGGTCACCAGTTTGTCTTCAAACAATCACTGAAAAAAGTTTAGTTTGCTGTAATATTTCCCCTTTGTACTGGGCATGAAGAGATGAAAGTGATTTTTAGGACAAACTTCACATAATGCTTATTTTGTGTTATTTAGTACAGTGTCGTAATGTATTGTATCAGCAGGGAAATACCCGATTTCACTGACTTCTAATACATTTTACACAGAATGAAGGACTGAAATAAGATATTTATCATTTTTTATAAGAGAATAATAATTTCAGTGTTCTTATGGAAAACTTCCGATTCTTTCTCTATTAATATACATTATACTATTCTTTCTAGGCTATTTTAAGTTCTCATTGACAGAGTGTGACGTACTCTTTAGGCGCTTATACATCCTGGCCGGAGGTGGCGCTGTTAGAGTCCAGCACCGCGGTTAGCCTGGTTCAGCAGGACAGATCCGAGCAGGCGAAGGGTCCATTGAAAGTCGGAAGTTGGTTTTTGGGTTAGTGAAACTTGACAAGATGGCAGAAGACAACAGCTACGAGTCAATGCTCTGTGTAAAGCCAGAGGTCCATGTTTACCGGATCCCGCCGCGGGCCTCTAACCGCGGATATCGGTGGGTGCTAACGTTTTTAACTGACGAGAGCAGCCAGACGTTTGATAGCGGTGTAATTTTGCATAGATGCGCCCATTATCGGACAGCAAGTTTGTCAGGATAGTTTGTTACGTTTTTGTCATTCGCTGAAGATTACTGGTTTTACGGGTAGCCAACATATTTTTTTAATAAATGTAATTGTGGCCAATATTTTGATAATTAGATGGACATTTCCGAGACAAATGAGTGTCGGCAAGTAAACTACTAAACTTAGCTATTTCGAAACAGCACTTCGCAGCTGTATCAACTCACGGAAATGGGACATCGTCTTACCTGTGACTTGCACCTGTTGGCATTTAAAAGCTTACTTCACACGTCGATGAGACGCGGATGAAACGCTATAGCTGCGAACAGCAAAATATTGATTTTAAGTATGTGTCCGATAATAGATGCAGAAGCTGAACTTTAACGCTAGTTGAAAATTATTCTTGTTTTTAGTGTCTTAGTTTGAAATGTATGGTTTGTTTTAGTGGAGTCACGTCTTTGCTCCTAAACAATTTGTTGAAAACACCTTCTTACAAAAGGGAAAATCCCACTTTAAGTTATTTTCCTCAGTTAATTAGTTGTATAAGTACACAGTTTTAATGCTGTAGACACGACAGTTAACGACTACATTTTAATGGCTTTAACATCTGTAAGAGTAGAGCTCGTCATGTCTCATTTTAGTCTGACTCGAAGCTTTCATTTCCCTTCCTCCTCCATCAAAAGTAGCAGCTGGCAGTGACTGGGTCAGCTGTTTTCAGAGAGGATTACACCACTTTCACATGTAGATATGTTTCCTGTTTTTTCTAGTGCTGCAGACTGGAAGCTGGATGAACCTGCATGGAGTGGAAGGATGAAAATAACTGCCAAAGGAAAGATGGCCTACATTAAGTTAGAGGATAAAAATACAGGTGGGCAGAAAAAGGACTGCTTTAATTAGTGAACTTAGAATGAAGACCAAGAAGAAGAAAAAAAATTGGTAGTAAGCCCAAAAGTAGACTGTAGTAACTAGTTAACAGTTAGGTTTGTGTCTTCGTAGTTGGTGTCTTACAATCCGTTAATGGTTTAAATATGTGGTTCAAAACCAGTGGTTAAAGTGGGATCTGGTGAAGTGTAACAGCATGATTCACTTAGAAAGGAGTCTCATAGTCACTATAGTTTTCTATGCTGAGGTCCTGTAGGTTTGTTTTCATTGCAAACAGGCTGTGATTAGCTGACCTGTCCTGCTTTGGCTCTGACGTCTTCTGCTCTTAGTGGATTTAGCCAACTGCATTTGATGATAAACACTTGTGGTCACAAGTTCACGTACATTATGAGTGTTAATGTCATGGTAATCTGGGGCATTTAATGATTTCTATGAACTGTTCTTGTTCCAGGTTGGAATGATTACACAGCATACATCCTTAATGACTTTAAAAAACAAGATCTGGATGCACAAGCTTGAATATAATTGGGATTCTTTTAAATATGTACATACACCCCTACTAATATTTGGTTAAATGTCTCTTAGCAAGTTGTACCTCGAACAGATGCTTTTGGTAGTCATCAACAAGCTCCTGGTATCATTCTGGTTGAACAACTACTTGGCAGAATTGGTGGAGTTCATTTAAGTATAGTCCACAACATTTCAATAGGCTTGACCTCAGGGCTTCGGGAAAATCATTCCAGAATCTTATTGTTAGCCTGCTTTACCAATTCCAAAACCAGTTTTGATGTGTGTTTGGGAACATTGTCCTGTTGGAACACCCAACTGTTCAAGTTTCGACCCTCCGGAAAGAAGGGTGGAAACTTAATCTGATCTG
>VUQG01016936.1:0-12490 GCA_015106755.1 Etia nguti
GGATTCGGGAGACAGACACTATCTCTACTTTTAAGATTAGGCTTAAAACTTTCCTTTTTGCTAAAGCATATAGTTAGGGCTGGATCAGGTGACCCTGAATCCCCCCTTAGTTATGTTGCAATAGGTGTGGGCTGCTGGGGATTCCCATGATGCATTGAATATTTCTTCTTCAGTTGCCTTTCACACTCACTATGTGTTAATAGACCTCTCTGCCCCGAATCATACTTGTTATTAATCTCTGGCTCTCTTCCACAGCATGTCTTTTGTCCTGTCTTCCTTCTCTCACCCCCAACCGGCAGCGGCACATGGCCTCCCTCCCTAAGCTTGGTTCTGCTGGAGGTTTCTTCCTGTTAAAAGGGAGTTTTTCCTTCTCACTGTCGCCAAAGTGCTTGCTCATAGGGGTCATATGATTGTTGGGTTTTTCTCTGTATGTGTTATTGTAGGGTCTACCTTACAATATAAAGTGCCTTGAGTTGACAGTTGTTTTAATTTTGAACTGTATAAATAAAATTGAATTGGTTGGTGCTTTAAAAAGGAGGCCTTTAGCGATGGCATGAAATGGATGATCTGTGGTGACCTCTAAAGCGAGCAGCTTAAAAAAAAGAGAAAATTATGAACATGTCAGCGAACAGATTCCTGAATTTGGTTCAAAGCATAAGACTATCTCCGCCTTACAGAAACCACCCCATTTGTTAGAGGTGAAATCTCTCTTAAAGAATTTATGGTTTAAAGATAAAATGCTCTTGGGAAATCTAGGGGAAAATGTAAAACATTTGCTGCATCATATATGAACCTGACACACTGTTTTAAGAGGAGGAATTTTCCATAAAGAAGGTAATCCACTCAACATAAAAGCATGCACCAGCATTGTGTGCTTGATAAAAATCAGAGCACATAGCAACTTTTGAGAACAGTCGATGATTAGATAAAGAATTGTGTCAAACCTACCAGTTCATAAAAGATTGGTGATGTATTTAACCTTTGTAACAGTGGCATACCCATTCATCGAGGTAATCAAAGATGGATATGGAAACTCACTTTACCTTTAAATTATGATCTTCTCTTCTCGTAGAGCCAAGTTTCAAGCGCTTGTTTACATCCTCATTTATCTTGTCTTATCTTGAATGAGATGGTCCCTTATTTGCAGCAGATAAATTATTTCACATTGGCCACTTCTGACTTAGGCCCATGATGCCCAGATAAAAAGTTGCAAAACGGCATAACAAAACCTGTTGTAACTGCATATAAACCATGCATGTATATTAAGAAGTCCCAGATGTCAAAACTCCAGCTGATAACATAAACTCATATATTCTTTATGCTTTTACAGAGACTAAGTCACTTGTCCAGACAATAGTTTTTTAAAGTAGAGCTGATATTTTTTTAAATATCACAAAACAGATGTGAAACACATAAAATTTGGAAATATTTGTAAAATGTTGAAGTAGCATTAGATGATGACGTTCTTAAAAATGATGAACGACATATGTTACCTTGATGATGATGATGATGAATTTCCATTAAAGGAGATTATGTTTTCATATAAGCTCATTTGTTTGCTGAATTCTTCTGTTCAGGCTTTGAAATACAAAACTGCATTGTTGCTTGTGGTCATTGATTGAACCGTGGGCCATACTTTGGTCTGCTGATTGTAAAGCACATCGAGATTGTTATGTAGACAGGACTTTTGTATCTTTGAGGTAATCTAGAGTTAAATCTGACACCGTAAAACTATGTCAGATTTTAATGCAGATTCCACCATCATGGTCGTGTTATGAAAATGTCATGTTTAGGCTTGTATTTTATTCCTGTCGTATTTGTAACACTTCAGTGAGTTAACAAATGATTTTATATCTATTTCTAAAGGGACGATGCGTGTCAAATATGCACTGGCTTATTGTTGATATGTCTTCACACAT
The DNA here is from genome assembly GCA_015106755.1 of Etia nguti. Taxonomy (NCBI): domain Eukaryota; kingdom Metazoa; phylum Chordata; class Actinopteri; order Cichliformes; family Cichlidae; genus Etia; species Etia nguti. The sequence continues at coordinate 1,920 of VUQG01016936.1, forward strand.
TAATTATAAATTAAAAAAATTAAAAGTTTAAATTAAAACTGCAGATTTTATTTTGACAAATGATGCATTTAAGCATATATTTTTTGCAAGAAATCCGATTCCACACATTTTTAAATAACAATAATGATAAAATGAACCATGTTTTATTAAACTGTTTACTTTAAATACATTATATTGCAAAAAAGTTCATATTTCAGCCTTTTACTTGTCCATTGCTTTTTTGTATGCAAAATGCTAAGTGAGATTTATGAAAACAGTTCAGTACAAAGAGTTTTTGATTACAAAATCCAAGTAGATGTTACCACTTTAAAATCTATAATGATCAGTCTCACTTGTGCTACACTGGAACCACTGTGCAAATGTTTGCTTTTTAATATATTTTGAAATGACAATATACATGTATATATATATATATATATATAAAAGTTTAAAAAATATAAGGTATAAGAACTCAGACTTTGGTGTCCATGGGATTCATTTGGCCTTTTTCCTCATAGGTTATGGGGACTTCTATGCTGGAAAAGTCGGAGGGCAACTCAAAGAAAAGCTCATCGTCAAAGCAGTTCTTATCAGACGGAGATGCCAAGGAGGGAAACTTCATGACCAGCCCGGTGAGCAGACCGCCAACTGTAGAGGTTCCGATGGTGATAAAGACAGCCGCCACCTGGTACAGCGCTTGCTCCTGTGCAGTGCGGCCCAAGCCCGGCTTCAGTCCAGGAATCAGCTTCTGCAGTTCGAGCAGCTGTGGATCTCCTTCGGGTGGAGCGCGATGGGAAAAGATCTGGTACATGCTGGGCCCGTAGGTTTCCTCAGTGGCGAGGAGGATGGCGCAGATCCCTGCTGTAGCTGATATGATGCCAGTCAGTCCGTGGAGGTTGTGAATACCACACTGGTCTTGGATCTTCATGCGATGAGCCATAAAGGGGGTCAGGTACTTGTAACCAAAGAAACAGGCAGTACAGCCCATGACGCCCAGTGCGTATGCAGCTACAGGTGAAATCATCATGTCCACAGAAGCTCCAACTGTCACACCGCCTGCCAGAGTCACATTTTGGATATCAGCCATTGTGAGCTTGCCTCTCTTATTGAATAGCGCAGAGAGTGCAAAGGCAGTGATAGTGGATGAGGAGAGACCTATGAAGGTGTGGAGTATTGCTCTGTGCTGATCATCGCCTTTAAACGTAAGAGCAGAGTTGAATGAAGGCCAGAATACCCAGAGGAACAGGGTTCCCATTACAGACAGGATATCTGAATGATAACTAGTGATCTCTTTAGCATGTCCATCATTCAAACTTGGCCGATAAAGCATAAATGTCACTCCTAGACCAAAGTAGCAGGCAAATATGTGGATAAGAATAGTACCGCCTGCATCATTGATCCTAATGTATTTGAGTATACCCCACTCTGTCACAGCAAATATAGGAATTTCAAGAGAAGCCATGACCAGTAGCTGAACAGGACTGGTCTTCCCAAGCACAGCCCCGAAGGAGATGAGCACCACAGCACAGGCAAACTCTGCATTCACCAGGTTGATCACCCCCAGGTGAATTTTACCATCATAGTAAAACTGGAAGAACCCTTGCATCAGGATTGCCCACTGGATTGCAAATGTAGCTGTGAGAAAGTTGAAGACCATCCCGCCAAAGCCGTAGAATCTAAAAAAAGCCAGCAGGCAACCGAAGCCTATGAAGATCATCACCTGCACATCAGCAAAGTAGGGGTAGTCGCGATAGAGGGAGTTCTCCATGGGGCTGGTCTCATTGTTTTGCAGCTTAGCGTTGGTATCGTCATCATAAGTGACAAAGACAGCATAAAGAGCTATGATGATCACCTCAAACACTAACACAAACACTGGCAGGCTCACTTTCAAACTCACTGAGTCCTTCATGTTGATGCTCAGTATCCAGACTGCGGCTCCTTTCGCTGCAGCAACACCCCTTTTATACTTTTCTCTCTTTTTTTAACATCAGATAAGAGCAGATAAAAGCATTGGTTAAAGAGAGTGAACACATGCAACGCAGTTATTTAACAGTTGATTGTTATTTAACAACTCGAGAGAACAAAGTACTTTAATCCCTCACTGCTTACAACTGAGCTTATCTCTCCCCCTGTGGTTTTCCGTAACAAGTTCTGATTGGTATTAAATGTCTTTATTTTAAGCTAATCATGCGGAAAAAAGAGAAAAGGGCATTAAAATCAAGTTAAATATCACAATTAAATTTTTTTGTTATAAATTCTGATGGCAGAAACATTGTGGTTTATAGATTAAAATGACAAATGTACATGACCCGATGGCAAAAGTGATGCATTTAAAGTTTTGGGATAATGAATAGTTAATCATATGAATAATCCAGGCAGTCCAGCGTGGCTAAATGCACAGAAGCAAATGTACAGTTTGTAATAAATTAAGGGCCTGGGCTGCTGATCTATGATGGAAAAAAAAACATATTTCTGCTATTGCTGCTATTGATGAATTTTAGATGAGTGCTTTAATTTTAGCAATGGATAATAATGGGCACCATTAATTAGAGTTAGGCGGCACAGTGTGGCACTTTTTAAATATGGAAACAATTCAAAGAGTTTTACATGACAGAGAGGGAAAGTATGGTAGGCATGACACAGTCATGAACTGTCACTCTGTTATCGCTTAAATACAACACGGCCTTTTCCAGTATCCACTGAAAGCAGTCAAAGTGGGCATTGTTAACTGTGTAAATTTTTTGGGGGGGAAAATTAATTGCAATAAAAATAGGAATGTATGAAAGAAAGCGGGGGCATCTAACTATAGCTGTACAAACTGGCATATATTGTGTATATTAACAACATTGGTATTTAATTTTCTATATGTCATTAAGGTTACTATTAGTGCCAGTATATGATGTCATCCCTAGTTTAACAATTCCAGATTTTATTTCAAATATGTAAATTCATAAGTTTTCAGTCTTGGGATGTGATACTGATAAACACCTAAATAACAGCTGGAATAACAGGAATGATAAACTCTTATCACACTGAATCTGTTCAGCATTAGAAACGTGTGTTGTGTATGAAGCAAAAAGATGAATTCTCTGATCAACATTAGAAAACAATCAAAGTTAGATTATACTTAGACAAGGCAGTGTTTCTCAAGGTAAGCTATTCTGGAGTATGGCAGGAGATATATAACATCATAATATCAATTAATTACTTTTACACGCAGCCGTTAGATAAAAAAGCAATCCCGTTCACTGTAGCAGAAAGTCAGTTTCTGATATTTATTGTGGATTCAGTAGAAAGCAATGAGAAAGAAGCCATTCACATAATTTCTGAGGTGTCTTTTTCACATAGCAAAGAACAAATGTATCCTCTGTGGAGCACAAACTCACATATCTCACTGAAATTCAAGTTCAGTTCATCAGAAAGACTCACATTGAATTTTGGGATGGATTTCAACAATTTGGCATGCAGTTTTTAAGTGGTTTTTTTAATGTGAGTTTCTAAGTTTGCTGCTTAATGAATCAGACAATGATAGCAGAGTGATGAAATGTGACCTTATTGAGACTGAGAAAGAAAAAAACCTCAAACCCCCACACACTCCAGTCCAGTAATCAGCAGCAATGAGCAGGTTAAAGCCGCCATTAAAATGCAAAAGAAGAAGAAGAATCGCTCCCATGATGCATTGCATTGCCAACGTATGCAAACAGGAACATGGCTACCGGTGTTTAACATCAGCACTCTTGAAAAATACTCTTCTACCTGACCGACATAGTCTGTGATACACCAGCTTTTGCTGATCCTCCGCGACAGGAGAAAGGTCGGAGTTTATCAGTGGACTCTTGAAACAGCTCCTCGCTTGTTCGTCCGTCACAGACAGGTAACGGGTCAGTTAGCACACGCTAGCTCCCGGTGAAGCTAACGCTACCAGTGCTGCTAATCACGTCAGTTCATTTAAATGTTACCATCGCTGTCATCTCCTTTTGGAGACGGGTTGTGAATCATTAGTCAAAGCAAGACCTGGAAAACACATCAGTATACTTTTATACCTGTGCTGTGAAACACACACATAAAGCCGCTGCATGGGGGCGGTAGTTTTTGTGTCTCCCAGAGCTTTGACACGTCTGCACCTCAGCTAAAAGTTCATTATCATGTCACTCGTAATTAGACTGTTAACTGGACTGCTGTTTTCTTTTAGGCCTTAAAGGGAGAGCAGTGTAACAGTGTACAGTGAAATATGTTTATGGTTTATAATTAAGCAGCTTGTTTGCCTGTTAGCGTAGATGTCAGCCTTTTTTCATTCAGATCGCAGTCGCATACTGATGAGATAAACGAGCGTGAGGGGGGATATGTTAGGCAATGTCACAGACATAATGCCGGCAGAAAGAGACTGTAATGCTGAAAGAAAAAGAAAGGGCAAAATGTTCTGGAGTGACGGTGGAAGATCAAGTCCTGCTGAAGTAGGAGAAGGTACACTACCATTTTTAGTGAGACACCACACAGCAGCAAGCACGGTAACAATGTGGCATTTAAGTCACCGAATGGAGCTACACACTCGAGGAACCCTACATTTATTTACACTGAGACCACTGCCCCACAATCTGCCCACAAAGCACAGCTAACCAGGACTGAAGATGAGGAAATTAGAAACTAGAGATGTGGCAGAAATCACCACAAGAACCAAACTTCAGACTTGGTAAAGGCCATGGTAAAATAATTGTAAATGATTACCTTTTAGCTCTAGTGCATTGGTGGCAAACATTAAGGTCCGGGAGGCCAGAATTGACCCAGCAGAGATTCCCAATTTGGGTCACTGGACCATTTGAACAAGTGAAGGAGGCTGTAAATCTTGGACCAAGTTTTATAGCTTTTCTTTCTGATATGGACCTCCCACATGGTTATTCATTATATACCAAAGCTATTAAATGACAGAAATGTGCCTGATTTATTTTTTTAAATTTTTTTTATTACTGTCTACTATAGACGTTTCAGTGTTTTGTTTTTTTCCTTCTTACAATGGGACTACAGTAGAAATCAATAACATGTTTTCTATGAATTGATGAAACATCTATAATTACAGGAGCTACCAACATTTGTTTCTGTAATTATACAAATTTATTTCTCACAGTTTAAGCCCTAAAAGTCCTGCTGACAGATATTTCATTTACTACATCAGCATTTCCTTATCATGCAGAAAGGTTTAGGCATGCGGTTGAATTTATGCTTCTTTTTATGTATTAACATATGTCAGAGACTAAATGTGTAGTTAAACTTTTTTACACAGACAGAAAGAAAAGTTTCTCTGATGAAAGTGACCTGTGTGCGGCCCACAATGTAAAATGAGTTTGACCTTCCTGCACTATTGTAAGGGGTGAAAGTTAAAGTGGAAAAAAGAGTTATAATGAAAGGAAATGTTTAAAAATGAAATGTTCCACCTATTTCAGTTTTTAAAAGGACTTAGTATTTTCAGAAGACTTGGCTGTCACAGTATTTTGTTATGAGAGAATATAATAATTTTGAGGAGTACTCGAGTATGAGAATATCTCAGTTAACGTTATGTATGTTTGGGGGGGGGGGGCTTTGGAGTTTAGTTCCAGCAAAGTGGGGTATAACACATACTGATAAGGTCATCAAGTGGTGGGGGGTTACATAGAGTGAGTGAGCACGGGAACAGAGGGTATGTGATGAGTTGTCAGAGTAATCCTGTTTAATGAAACCAGATGATATTTGCAAGCCGTCTGCCAGCCAGTGAATAGCCAAAAATATCAGCGATTGCCAATTGTTATTTGAAGATACTCAGACTTTGTAGGATATCTTTTTCTTGCTAAACATGTGCGAGACTTGGTAAATGTTGCTTCAGGTAAAGCTCAAATGTCTGGTTTACCCTTTTATGTAATATCTGCATCTTTTATTATTGAACAGATTAGATAGGCAATGGATTAGCCAGTCAAGCAGAGTAATTGTCAGCATTTTTTTTATTTTTACAACTCATTAATCTTCATGACCTTTATTAATGTGTAACAAGGTAACAAAGGCAGGGTTGTATTTTTTTCTGCTTTCTCAGAATGGGCCTCTGGGGGAAGGTGTGATTAAATACATAGGTATGTCTGGTCTGCATACAGTTAAAGGCATTTGGTGTTTGTTTGTTACTGTATCTGACAGAAATTGATGAAAGTGCAATGAATGACATTATAAATGGTTAAATGATGAACTGATATGGCTGAGCACTGCAGTTTAAACAATACATTTTGTGTTCACTGATGGTGTTACTACATAAATCTATTAAGTTTGTTTGAGGTTGTGGATAGAAGCTTTAAGAATCATTGTAATTGATCCTCTGTGCACTTTGGGCCGAGGTCTGGTTTGATGCTGTCTCTGTGCTGTGGTCAACGATAACCCCGTGAAAACAAAGAAACTGTAGGGGTTTCATGATTGTAAAATGGTGTGGGTAAATTACCTGCAGTAGCCTTCCACATTTCCCACACTTACTGTCAGATGCAGCAGAAAAATCAGGTGAATATTTGATAATTAATTAATGCTTTAATTTGAATTCACAATAAAATGTTAGATTCATTCTTCCTGTGAACAAAAAGCATTTAAAAAGTTACGTTTATAATATTTTTTACATATAAACTTTCACAGTTTGTCAGCAGTAACTTGTGGTTTGATGAATATTTAGTTGAATTTTGACCTTTTACTGCAGCTTTTTTGTGTGTGTGTGTTTCTTGGCTGCAGCCTGTGGAGCAGGTTCAGTTCTTTTAAAGTTCATCATAAAAACATTTACTCTGATTGCCGTCCAGCCTTTGGATATGTTGGTTCATTTTCACAAATTAAACCTGCCCTCTGTAATATAATACAAAAATAAAGGGATACTCCAGTGAGACTGTGTGATTTCAGTGTGGGAAACAGAAGTCTGGTATTGGTGGCATTTAATTAGTTGCTTAGCAACATGAAGTCGGTTTGACGAGTATTAATTCTCAGGGGTTTGTATTAGAATTTTTGCTCCAATAGTTGTGCTTAAGACAATCGTCTGCAATTTTGTTTCAGTGTGAGTCATCATGGCGAGTCCAAGGACCAGAAGAGTTCTGAAGGAAGTGAGAACTCAGGATGAGAATAATGTAAGTCCTTAAAGCTTCTGATTCATGTGGCTTAACTTCAGTTCTTAGCCAAAATAATGTCAGGCCACCGGAACCTTATTATTCTAATTTACAGAGAAGATGGCAGCTTTTTGGGAGGTTGCACTTTCTCACTATCGTCCTCTAAATGGCCCCAAAGAGTCACAAGAGGACACACATTCTAGTTTAATTAGAGAAGGTTATCTCTAATATTCAGATCAAACATTAGGAAAAACTGCATCACACCACAGTTTGTTTGTAAGAACATTAGCTGGCTTGTTGCTGGAGAAAATCGAATGAAGAACTCCAGGGTATATCAGGGTATATCTTTGAATATGAAGTGTTTTTTTGTTTGTTTGTTTTAAAAAAAAATTTTTTTAACCTGTTTATATTCCTCTGTTTTTATTTTCAGCTGTGTTTTGAGTGTGGAGCTTTTAACCCTCAGTGGGTTAGTGTGACATATGGCATCTGGATTTGTCTCGAGTGCTCTGGCAAGCACAGGGGCCTGGGAGTACATCTCAGGTAATAATGTGATGAGTCATGGTGTTTCTTAACTTTAGTCACATTCATGTGATATTAGGAAAACTACAAAGACATGCTAAACTTTAAGATAAGCTTACAGTAGTAAATTAACAGTTTTTAGATAAAAAATATTTTAATGAAAAGCTCTAGTGTATATATATGGATTAGTTTTGTGAAAATGTTACATTATTGTAAGAACTTTGTTTACAAGAAACAGTCCAGAGTAATCTGTGTATTCCTTCAAATGATCACAAAGAAATTGTTACAGCCTGACAATATGCAGTTTATCTTTCCTTCCCCATCTGCAGTTTTGTGCGTTCGGTCACCATGGACAAGTGGAAAGATATTGAACTGGAGAAAATGAAAGCAGGCGGAAATGGAAAATTCCGCTTGTTTCTTGAACTGCAAGATGATTATGATCCCAACTGGACTCTGCAGGAGAAATACAACAGCAGAGCTGCTGCACTCTTCAGGGACAAGGTAAGCTGCACACATCAGTTCTTAATTATTCCTGATGCTTTTTTTTTTCCCCATTAACCCACTCACAGAGGAAAGGATAGAACAGAATAAAATAGAATAGCCCTTTATTGTCGTTGTACATGTACAACAAAATTGTGGTTTAAATTATAAATGTATATCCTCAATAATGAGGTATATTTAGATTGATATCTTTAGGTATAATGCTTTCCAGTTTGCACTAACATCTTCACCCTTGTTCATCACTGCATTGACAGGTCGCAACTTTAGCGGAGGGAAAGGAGTGGTCCATTGAGACCTCCCCTGCAAGAAATTGGACGTCCCCTCAACCCAAGAGCACTCTTTCATCCTCTCATCGGTATGAATGAAGGAGATTTTAAACTTAATAATGCTGAGTCTAATACTGGATACAGAACAGCAGGCATCAAAACAGCAAATTGATATTTCTGTAATTTAAAATTTAGTTCTGGAGGATCTGGACAGAACTCGGCGAAATCCAGCGACAAAGCTTTTGAAGACTGGCTGAGTGATGATGTTAACTCTTATCAGAGGTAGGTTTTTAAAGTTTTGTATACTAGATTTTAAACATTAATATGGCAGCAAATGACTGTTTGCTATGCAGAGATACATTGTGTATATCAATGACATCTTAGGCTGAGAATGAAGTCTCATTCCTGTAATTGTCGGTGTAACTTCATTTGGGCATACAATGAAAAACATGAATGTTAAAGCTATATGGCAAAGTACAGGGTGGAGACTTTGAGAGATAATGCATAATTTTTTTTTTTTTTTTTTAAAAAGTAGAATTGTAATGGCTAACTGAACCATATCACAGCCATTCAGTGTGTTACGAAATGGCAGCTTTCCCTCATATTTGTGACTGTAGCTTGATTTATTGGCTCTCATGTACACAACCTTTCTGGAAATGGATATAATCCAAAGTAATGAGTGATGTTTGAAATGTTGTTGCCCTAGTCTAATATCTGAAATTTTGCTAATTGTACATTTAAGTTTCCTTTATTAATCTTTGTTCTATTGTCATGTGTACATTTAAAAAAAAATTCTTTCCTGCTTTTTCAGTGGAGGTGGTTACAGTGGGAATCAAGAGAATCGGTATGTTGGATTTGGCAACACAGTGACCCCAGAGAAGAAAGAAGAGGACTTCCTGAACAATGCCATGTCTTCTATTTATTCAGTAAGTCAAGACACACGCTTTTTTGGGGGGGCTGAACTGTATTTTTTAATATAACTTAACTTTTTCAAAATTTTTTGACAGGGTTGGAGCAGTTTTACTGTTGGAGCTAGCAAGTTTGCCTCTATTGCCAAAGATAATGTAAGTGAATTCAAACAAAGGTTAACTCATTCAATTTAAAAATAAAATGAATAGGAAATATATTCATTTTGTTTTTCTCGATGTGATACCAAAATCAATAAAACTAAGCTTATTGAGAACAAGATGTCTACAGGATTTTAAGTAAGGTGTTTGTATTGTAATACCAGGACTTTATCCTGTATTGTCTTAGCCTGATTGCTGATGTCAGGTTAAGTGGTCACACACAGCTGGATGGCAACTCACCATCCAGTCTAGCCATGAGTGTGTTCACATGACACGAGATGCTACCGCTCGGATGAAACAAAAATAAAATGATAATTCTGTAAAAACATGAAGAGGCAGAAAGTAACACAGCTACTGCAGACAAAGCAATGGTTTGAGTGAAAGTGAGAGGAAAAGCACTGTATTTGTTTAAATGTTTTGATTAGTTAGACTGGAAAAATGTACTATGAAGGTTTAAACTATTTGAAGGCAGGGAAGGAAAGCCATCAACAATGCTGACTGTCTAAGAAATTAACACACTTATCAGTATCACAACTTTATCATTAAGACACTGCACATTGTAATCTGATAGATTATTCTATTAAATTGATGTTTAAATGTGCATATGACAGTTTTAGTTTTAATCATTTTCAGCTGTGTAAACCCATTGGTGTGTAATGGTCTGAGGAAAAACAAACAAACGAACCAAAAAAACCCCTTATAACTTTAGAGCCTCCTACTGTCTGCCCATTGAAGCCCAAAGGATCTATTAGTGATGCTATTTCCTGAAGAGGTGATTGGTCAGTAGGATTTCATACCTGTTGACCTCTAATCTTAAACATAACCTGCTCTGAGGCAGGTTACGTCTGCAGCCTAAGTTAATATGGTGATGTACCCTAGTAAGAAGTGAACCCCTTCCCCAGGGTTAACCCTGAACTTGCCTGGATATGAGAAAAACCTGCTTCGCAGTACAGGCCTCTGTTCTGAACATCTTAAATCTGGCCCTGACAAATACAGCCCATAGCATAATAATTTAGCGAGAGTAAAAATGTACATTTCAAAAACTAAACCAAAACAATCCAATGCACTCTGGACACTACCGGAAACTAAAAATACCACAAAAATTAAAAACTAAAAATAGAAAAACTATAAATCTGTTTCACACAAAC
>VUQG01016936.1:14596-28537 GCA_015106755.1 Etia nguti
CTGGTTATTTCACTTTAAAAAAAAAAAAAAAAAAAAAGTATTTTTTTTCCTTTTTTAAATTAAATTCCAGAATCAGCAGACTAATTGACTTTTCAATCTTAACTATTACAAATAGAGGGGGGCCTCTTTTTACCATGCTTTGCAGTGATTTATTCTCTTTGGGTGGGCCAGTGACTGATAGAGACTGACAGAAAAAAAATGCTTTTGTCTTTTAATGTGGTATTGGCAATATTAATTTAATGTATCTGTAGTTTGTGCTTTTTAAAAAAAAAAAAAACACTCTTTACTGTCTTTCTTCTTCTTCCTCTTCTTTTAAATCATCTGTGCTGTTTAAAAAACAAACAAAAAAACTGTATTTTTTTTTTCCACAATCAAAAATGAGCTGTTCACCACATATTTCATTAGACTGCTGTTTTTATTAGTTTTTAATAATAATTTGGCTCATCCAGGTGAAAGATGGCAAATTGCTAGATGAAATGGCAGTCAGCATCACTGGGCTGGCAAACAAGGTAGGAATGGCAGACATCTGCCACACTGTGCTGATGCAAAACCAGTCTCCCAAGTAAGGAGCAGCAGCCCTGACACTGCTGTTGCAAACAGTATGCAAAACTGCAGAAGAGCCCCCCAATACACTATACGCTGTAGTCCTCCAAGGAGACTGGTTTTGCAGTGTCGTTAAGTTTGGACTATACTAATTGCATTTAATTTCTTGTTTTTCTCGCTGCCATTTTGTTGTGGTGGTGAGTACATGATGTAAAAGAGTTAGAAAATGTGTTTTTTTGTCATTTTAATATTACTGCCTTGCTAAAACTAAATTTGTTGTCTGTTTGGTTGTGTAGTAAAAACTGATTTATAGTAATGTTTCTTAACTTATTAGTACTTATTAGTTTTTATTAGGTTTTTCTTTGACCTTTGAATAAATGAAAATTAAAGTATTTTAAAATGTACAGGTACACATGCATAAATAGTTTATCTCTTCCTTAGGTTCAGGGAGCTGGGTCAAAGCTGACTAATCTGTTCTCTGGAAAACAAGAAGATGGGTAATAAAAAAAACTTAATACACGTTAAATGAAACATCTCATATTCAGAATCCTAAGCACTTTGTGATGCAATGCTGTAAGCTATGGTCTGTAAAAGCATTTCTTTATGTTCAGGTCTACTGGTGAGAGCTACCAAAACATGGATGCCACTGAGGGATATCAGGGTAGTTCTAGCCAGCCTATTGCAAGGGACTTCTGGGAGACCTTTGGCAGCAACAGCTCCTTAAAGGCTAAGAAATCTCCCAGCAGTGACAGCTGGACCATTGCAGATAATTCTGCCAAGAAGAGCTCTGACAGTTGGGACAATTGGGGCTCTGAAGCAGCGTCCAACAACAAACACAGCACAGAAGAGAGCTGGGAGGCTTGGGACAACAACTGGGAGAATGCGGATGGTAAGAAAAAGAAGAGTCCCACGAAACCTGCTGAGGAAACCTGGGAGAACGCAGACTGGTAGTGACCTCACAAATGTACATCTCCTTACCTTTTTTCCTACTCTGGCCTTTTCCCTTCTGACTCTCTCTGTTCATCTCACCGGCACTTTCAGGGAAAGCTCCATTAGCTTTGATCCTGTAAATGCATTTAAAATATATTTATTATCCTAGAAGCAAAAGAATGAAGCCCAGGGATGAGTTGAGCTCATCATGAGATGACTATTCATAAAAATACAACTTTACTGAATATCAGTCCTGTATATTATTGTAAATTGTCCTTATTGAAGGGAATTGAGCTAAATCAGATCATAATGTACTGCCTGGACCTCCCCAAGTATAATACTCTTAAAGGTTAAGAAGCCAGTGTTTGTACTGGATTGCAGGTTTAATTTCCTCATTAAAAAAACAAAGCATGAAAGAAAATCTGATGTTGTACATTTGAACCCTTGTAAATACAGTATCACCGTCTAAACACTAACAACTTTATGTTCTGTGTTTAATCAAATTTGGCCCCTAACTTTTGCATCTCGGTTTTGTAAAATAGATGAAAAAGACTTTTTCATATAATAAAGTTAATTCCACCTCATGTTTACCATTAATACTCTTTGGTCACGTACAATTTAAATAAAATGATCTAATGTATAGTGAGTTGAGACTAAATCTCCTTCATGGTATTAATTGCTTTTTACACTTTTTTAAATTTTATTTTAATGAGCAAGTAGGTTTTTTTTTCCCTTTCTTTCTATCTTCCCAGTAGAGACTTGCAGTTACAACACTGTCATGTTATCTGCACCAGCAATAGTGCAGATAGGTAAAGGCAACAGAATGCTTTGAAGTTTGGCATGTCTAAAAGCTAGTAACTGCCATTCTGCCAAAACAGCTGGTTTATGGTAAATCCAACTTGAAATCAAATTTTCATTGAATTTGACCCCCGTTTTGCATTTGTGAGCTTTTGAAGCTCTTTGATTGGTTGGATGAGTTAACTTTCAGTCAGCAGAACCTGTCTGTAGGTCCAATTCACACTAAAACGTTCTTTTAAGCACATCCAACATCATATTTTTTTTTGGTTACACGTCCTTTCAAGTAGTGTTGCTTTATGTTGCAAAATTGTTTTTTATTTACTTCACTGCTTAAATTAAACTGCTAATTAAATATGCCCAGAATACCTGCCAATGCTAGAAGAGAGTGGGGAGGTATTGCAATATTGTGTTGTGTTTTTTCCTCTCATTCTGGCCTCAGAGCTGTTTGAAGTGACTTGAAACAGAATGAATTTTCCCATTAGAGTTCATGGTATCAGATCTGGCTGCATTCACTTGCAGTGTGGTTTAGACCGGGCTCAGGTTGGACCAGGCATTTTGATCAAGTTCTCTTATTAATGAATGAATAAATAAGAGTAATCACTCATATTATTAAACAAAATAAATAAATGTATTTAAAGATTTCTAGTTTTGTTTTCAAGAGACATATTGTGAAATTTTTAATAAGTCATGTCTAAAGATGATATACAGTTTATTGTAGATAATTTCACAGGAGAGGTCCTCTTTGCTGGTTATACTCTGTGTACTGTATGCAAGGGTGAAGGTTGTGTGTCATTAACTGGACACAAGTGTGGATTTTTAGACTGTTTTATTAGGAGTTTGTGACCATAGCTGAGGTGACAGGTCATTGTAAATTTTATCTCATATGAAGCATCTCTGTGTCGAGTGTTATTGCACCGTGGTCGTTGTTTATATTACGAAGATTCTGTGTCACGGATATCTCTACACTGTATTAACATCTGAATTGCGGGGTAATGCTAATGAGGCTCATTATACGCTGGATGCTTTGGTGGTCATAGCTCTCAAATGCTTGTTATGAATTAATTTAATCAACCTAGTGCATCCCTCAGTCAGATTAAATGGCAGCTGTGCTCACATTGTTCATCAGAGATGCAAATGCATTTTTAAAAAGTTCATGGTTACAACAAGCGGGAATGTAATCAGTGTAAAACTGGGCTCTAGTAAGGTGTCTGGGTTGAAGTATAGGGCAATTTTGCATCAGCTAATTTCTTATGTGGCCTTTCATTTCCTGTAACCCTGTAAATTTGTTGCTTTTGATGCAAAAAAACCCTCATACAACACTAGTTTAATGTCACTGAACCAATTACAACTTCAAGTTTTGCTAATATCAAAAGTAACACGATTGATTTGCATTTCCTGGTGCTTTTATTGGCCAATAGTGTACTCCTCCAGACAGTCCTCATTGGACACTAATGCTTAGCTGATTGATTATTGAAGGATAAATGCTCCATTACCATTTTCCTACCTCTAAGAAATCTTTACTTTACTGCCTGGATTAATTTAGTGAACTTGTTACATTTTATTTTTCTTCATCTTTAGCACTGTTTTAATGTAGACCTTATCACCACTGGTAGTGTAACAGTAAAGCAGCAAATATGAGTCTACAATGTCAGTCTGTTTTCAGTGATAATGCGGTGCTGTAAAGAAAAAGAAAAAAATATTAATAATCATTCCTGGAAGATTTGTGTTGCTGAACCTCTGCAGTCGTGTTCATGTCTGGTCATGTGATCAAAGCCTTAAACAGCTGTGTGTGCTTTCTGTTGATACTGGTGCCACTTTACTCGCGTATATGTCAGATAACGTCAAATGATTCACTGTTACCCTCTACTTTTCCCTGTATTACTGATGTATGTCAACTATTTTATTATTATTTTTTTAACTTTATTATGGCATAAAACAGACTGCCAGTAAATGGATAAATTCTTTTTGATCTGCTCTCATTGTATCTAAACTGTTTAGTCCTGATATACCATAGTTTTTCTTTTAGTGAATGTCTTGCTGGGGTTACTAGTAATTGATTTTTGGATGATTTGCAGAATTTGTTAGTTACTGAAATGCATTTAAATGACTTAAAATCATTTTTTTTCTCTCATTTTTTTTTTTTGAGTTCTTATTTTTTTTTTTTTTTTTTTTTTTTTTTTTTAAAAATTGATTTTTTTTTTTTTTTTTTTTTTTTTTTGCCACATGAACTGAATCAAATTCTGAACTTTCCAGAGCAGCAGTTCTGCTCATTTTCTGTGCCTGTGGATCACTTGAGAATGGGTATGTCTGTGTTTGTTGACTAAACTAATAACTATGTCAGAAATTGATGTCACGCATGAGATGTTATGTGATGCTAAAAACATTCAGTTGTTTCCTAAGTGAATTTAAGTGCAGTCGTCTGCTTGACCCTTCAAGTTTCACCAGCAGCCATCCTGAGGTGAGCCAGTGTTACCGTATTCCCCCCCCCCCAGGCTCTGGATATATCTCCTGTACACATGTTTCTGTGTAAAATTAAAGAAAAAATGTGTTGTGAATGCTTTTGTGGTGCAGTCTTCTGTTGATTGTGTGGATAGATGGATGGTTAGGTAGTGGTGGTGACGGAGTTCAAGGGGGATCTTGGCACTGTCATGACAACTATCTGTTACCATCACATTTGCCCAGGTTCCTGCAGACACAGATGTGCTTTGAATGGTCATTAGAGACCTTCAAAATCGTGAAACAGCAGAAGCGTGCACATACATGGGTACACAAGAGGAACAGAGATCTAGGATTCCTCTACACTGGTATAAATACTACGGCAAGACAGTTCAATTCCTTGTCTGTGTGGTGTTTGCATGTTCTCACCTGTGCCTAGGTGGGTTATTTGAGGTTTTCCAGCTTCCTCCATTCCTCAAGAGACATAGATTTTAAGATTAATTGGTGATTCTAAATTAGCTGAAGGTGAGGTGTATAAATCTTTGAAGTAAATGTTTGAATGTATAAAGTTTTCTGGTAAGATTAGAAGTGCTATATGAAAGCAAACTCATTACATTTGCACCTGCAATATAACTGAAATCATCTAAAAATAAACTGGTAGTTTAAATAAATTAGAACACATTTACTCTTAGCCGACTGACTGCTAAGATCAAAACAGAGATGGAAAAAGGAGTTGGTGAGGTCATAAGATTGTTAAAGCATCTGAGCTGCCTTCAGTGAGTGTGATGAAATTTGCAAATCCTGCCACTTTCCTACCACTGCTATTGAGTTTGCAATAAGCATTTTTTTTTAATGTTTTGTCTTCCAAGTGTTGCTTAATGTTGAATCAGTAATTAAAAAATGATTTGATGATATAGCAGTGAGGATTGCATTTAAAGGTTGTAGTACTTGTATAAAGTAAATATCCCAACAATTCCAGAACGTTCCTCCCATTTTCACTTTTAATGAAATCCATTTGAATCATTATGGCTGTTTTTTCCGTGTCTTCGGTAAATCAGGGCATGACGTTGTGTGAAAACCGATGGTCTTCTCCAAGAATAATTGTTGTAAAACCTAAAAGATCCACTCTCCCTGCTCTCTGAAACTATTTTTAAAGATTAATAATGTATTTATTAAAGTCAGGTAATTTATCCTTTTCTAAATTGATCTGTAATTCACCATTCGGTAGCTATAGACCCGGGTCAAAACTGACCCGGACCACACAGTGAAATATGAACAGTATGTAAGGGTTAAAGTGAGATGCCAGATTGAGAGTGCACAAATGATGAGGAGCCTGCCTCATTTGCAGACGGTGACATGGTGTCCCGCCTACAAGGCGTGGAACCGCGTCTCCTTTTCACGAGGATTTCACTGGGGACAGAGGGGGATACCGAGAGCACCATCGATGGCCAGGACACGGGGTGAGTAGCACCAAGTACTAACATTAGCAGATAAGTACACTTCGTTAAAACCCTCCGGTGAAGCCGGTGAGCATCTTCTGCTCCGGCGACGGGCTGTATCCTGACTGCAATGGAGGAGAAGACGGGGACAGGCTGGGCTGGATGATTGAATAACACTAGCCGCCTTCTGAGGAATAACGGTGGTGCTCACTGTAATAGCGAGTGAGTTTACTATTTAGTATTAATCAGAGGCAGAGAATAGCAAGAGACGTTAGCCGCCGTTTAATTAAAGAAACGACACGATCATGAGTTGTGATTGATTACGCTAAAGATCACAAGGTTGCAAATGCAGCTTTTCAATGCACCAGTCGGTGGGCTCCTGTTAACCACCGCTTTGATCCTGACTAATCAATCACCAACAATCACGCTTTAAACATTTTAAGTTTAGGTTTCTGGTTAAACAAGCGTGATTGGCCGAGAATGCTGCCTGAGAATGAGTTGCTAAGAAGACATCAGCCTTTTTAAATGCCAGAGGACGACTGTTATCGCACTCTTGGCTGCCAGAAGGTAAATTTGCCTCAAATCTTTTTATTTTAAAGAAAAATTACCAAGGCTTTTTTTCCCTCCTCAGACAGCAGCCATCGTATAACCAGAAGGGGCGCCACTGCGCTGGATCAAGTAGCCAACTAGCTGTCATCAAAGTTAAGGGCTTCTCAGTTTTTTATGTGTGAACCCCTTTTTTAATGCCCACTGGCCTGGATGGGAGCCCCGAACCACATTTAAAAGCACAGTAAAATGGCGTCAGAAACATCCGGGTCGCGGTGAGAAGTAGCTGGTGGCGCCGGGGGGACACACAAAGTTGGGAGTCTTTTGAATTTAGGCTCCGACCACACTGTTGGGTTTCTTTTCAGGCTTGAGCTCCTTAGCAGTAGTTGCTAAGCTACCACCACAGCGCGTGCAGCCAAATAAAAAGCTCCCAGTGCGCGCGGCAGCCGCGAATCCAGTCATATACCAGCCAGATGACAGGCCCGCAGAAAGTGGAGAGAAAACAGTTCCCATCGCTTTTCATCAATATGTCTGCTCTGGTGTCCTTTTCAGTCACCAGAAAAGGACACCAGTAGGTATTTGGAAATGGCGAGGCAGGAGAAACACAGGTGTAGTCACTGCATAGTTCTGTGCGATAAAGTAAATGGTATCGATCCCACTCCAAGTAAATACAGTGCCAGTACTGCCGATACCGATACCAATACCGATACTTTTAACTTAGAACTGCAGCTTTGGTAGGGGAGAGCAATGTGTCATCACTTATGAGGTGAATCACCATCAGTTTGCAAATTCTGAACACATTTTAATCACCACTAAATCACTGTGATTTTTACTTTCTGCAATAATTAGTTAACAAAATAAAACACTTTATTTTCCTTTTTTGTGCAGAGCTGTGATGTAAATGTGTCTGTTTCTGAAGGACTTAGGTTCAGCTTCTGATGTCTAAATGTCCTGTATAGGCTATAAATAAAATAGATGTGACATTCAACACAAAAACTGGACATATTTTATAATCCCCCCAAAATACTGTATTTAACACAATTCAGTGGGCAAAATACTGAACATAGAGCATTAAAACAAAGTATTGATGCTATTGCGCTATTATCAGTTCAATGCCAATACCAGTGTTGGTATTAATACTATTGCTATTTGGACCAATCTGCCTACCTCTAGAGCACCTCTGGTTCACCTGAATGACTGACATACCTAAGTTACGCCGATCTATAGACTATCTACAGAGATCTTATTAAAAACAATTGTGTTTTTTCATTTCCACCAATTGAGATGATTTACTAAAAACACAAGCCTTGTCTACAGAATATAATTGGAGATGTTTAGTAAGAAAAGCACAAGAGATACCGGATTCTAAATTCTGTCTGACCTTTTTTGGTTTCATAGCTCTCAGGCTGAAAAAATGCATTGTAACTTCTTATATTTACAGAAATGTATCCTGAAATACGCCCGATATAAGTTGGTTGGTTACAGTAATCGTTGTCTTTCAGGGAACAAGCAAATAAGAACGATTATTACTCATTTTACTTTCAGTTTTTGACCTAGCTGTTTATTAACATAAATATCTAATTGGCCAATCACATGGCAGCAGCTCCATGGACTTAGTCATGTATACATGGTCAAGATGACCTGCTCAAGTTCAAACCAAGCATGAGAATGGGGAAGAAATGTGATTTAAGTAACTTTGAGTGTTGATGGTGTCAGACAGGCTGGTCTTTCAGAAATTTCTGATATACTGGTGTTGTCCTACAAAAAAAATCTCTAGGGGTTACAGAGAATGGCAGTTCTCTGGGTAAAAATGCCTTGTTAAGTTTAGAGGTGAGAGGAGAATGGCCAGACTGTTTTGAGCTGATAGGAAGGCAATAGTAACTTAATTACAACTCGTTAAAAGTACAGTAAAGATGTAGAAGAGCGTCTTTGAACGCCCAACACAACATGTCAAACTTTAAAGCAGGTGGGCTCTGGCAGCAGAAGACCACACTGAGTGCCAGTTTCAGTCAGCTAAGAACAGAAAAGTAACGCTACAATTCACATGAAAATTGGACAATAGAAGACTGGAAAAACCTTGCCTGGTCTGATAAATTTCTGTTGCAACATTCAGCTCGTAGGGTCAGAAATGGCATAAACAACATGAAAGCTGGGATCCATCCTACTTTGTGTCAACAGTTAAAGCTGGTGTAATGGAATGGGAGATATTTTTTGCCTACCTGAGAATTGTTGCTGACCATGTCCATCACTTTATCAACACAGTGTACCCATCTCCTGATGACTGCTTGAAGCAGGATAAACTGGAAGCAGTTCAAGAAACCGGTTTCTTGAACATGAGAATGAGTTTACTGTACTCAAATGGCCTCTACAGTCTCAGTCCAATAGAGCACTTTTGAGATGTGGTCATACATCATGGATGTGCAGCTGCAGCAACTGTGTGATGCTATCATGCCAGTATGGACCAAAATGTCTTAGGAATGTTTCCAGCACCTTGTTGGATCTATGTCACAAAGAATTAAGGCAGTTCTGAATGCAAAAAAGACTGCAAGGAGTTGCAAGGAGTTGCTGGAGGTTTATATAGTAACAGATACTTTCTGTTTGTGCAGATATTTAGCTGCATGTCAGTGCTGAACAGGGCTGGAGGCTGGACTGGGACAGAAAATCGGCCCTGGCTGATGGCATAAGTTTGGTTATAGATATTGAAGCAGTTGTACTGCAGCACATGAAAATAATTAAAATAGTTCAAAATAATTAAAAGCTACACTTTAGCGTTCAGCAGTGGCTCATGGTCAAAGTAGCCATTCATTTTACCTGAATCCTTGAATCTCTCCCTTCCTAAATATGTCCCTCCATCTATTTTCTTATCACGTTAATTTCATCTTCCTCGTCTCTTCCTCACTTCTCCACAGCTGGTGCTAGCAGGAGTTAATTTGCTGCATCTATTATTAGTTTCTTTTTATTGTTTTCTCTCAGCTCCACCTTCGCCACTTCTTTTTCTACAAAACTTTTTCTACAAGCTGCGTGAGCACACAGCGAAGGTAGGGGAAGGGATGGTCGTGCTAAGAGACTTGACTGGGCAATCCAGCGTCAGTAATAAAAATGAACAAATGGGCCGCTCTCGGCGCATCCCAAAAGTGCGTTGGCCCACCGGGAAAATGCCCGGTATGCCAGATAACTGGTCCAACTCTACTGCTGTACATCAGTACAAGAACATGTGGAAAATGTTTTTACTATATTTTGTTTGTAAGAGAACAGGCCTTTTAGGAGATATTAGAGATCAGAGATTATATAATGGACAGTCTGCAAAACCAGTATTCTGTCATGTATTATTAATTTTTCCTCTTTCTTCATCATAATCCGAATTTACTTTAGTCAGAATTCACTCAGTGTTATTTTCAGACTCCACTGATAACTTTGCTTGATGTAAATCTTAATGAGGTATATCAGTCTGTTAAACTGTGTTGTGACAGTATTACAGTTGAATAATCCCCTGGTCCAAAGATGAAAGGATTTGTGCATGCTAATTATTTAAAGTACAAGAGCTTAAATCTTTATCCCAACTTTGATCAGGAGAAGCTGGCATCTGCCGTGCAATGATACACTGACAGCTCATGCTGCATTCTCTAAAGAATGAACTTAGTTCAAGAGCAAACTGTGCTTTATTTCATGACTGATCAAAGGATCACGGTGTCAGACATCACAACCACTGATGATATAAAATGGCAGGCGAACATATTTATAGAACAAACATTCAAACTCTTCAGAAAGACTGTGCCGCAGTGCTGGAAATATTACTACACTGATAAATCTCTAGGGAATACAGTTGTTGGTTCAGTTTGTTTCACAAAGGTTTGTCTCTCGTGTAACAGTAGGGCAATGCTTTACTTCGCAAATGAATAGCAGAGCTTTACAAAGCGCTTTGTATCCTGAAAGCACCCTGAATGCAAAGAGCCATTTGGGAAACAGCAGTGTTTCTTTTCTTTACAGCTGTCTCCCAATCGGACGGCTTTTCCTGCTCGCCTCGTGTCTGAGCAGAGAGGGATATCGGTGTGTTGCCAAAGACTGGTCCCTTCTGTGTTCTTCCTGCTTTTGTATCGTCAAGCTTTTTTTGCTGCAGATCGTGAAAAATATGCTTAATAAGCGTCGGTGGTCTGCTGAAATTAGGTGTTAAAGGTGAGGCCTGACTAAACAAGAGTGCAAATAAAAGTTGAACAGTTCTAAAAACTGAAATACTGCAAATGGGCGGGCTACACGAGAGTGAGCGTTATAAAGGAATTTGAGTTCAAACGGAGCAGATGGCCAGAAGGTAACATCCTATATTATTCCAATTCATAACCATTTTCCACACAGTTTTTGGATTCATACAAGCTCTATTTATCTTTACTTATTCATTGCCAAATTGCAAAATGTGAAAAGGAAATAAAAGAGACGTTTTCAGTAATAACTAAACTGTAATAATTTACCAGTGTAATAATGTTTTTGCATAGAGGGTGCAGAGTGAGCTGGAAATGAAGGTAATTAGGTTATGCTTTGCAAATAATATGCAGATATGTCAAGGGCAACATAATTCAGCAGACCAGACTCAGCTGGCAGAAAGCTTGACCCAGCCAAGATATTTATGTGAGTGTGTGTGTTTGTGTGGGTGGTTTTGTGAAACAGTCATGCTTATTGATCTGTCCTCTGACAGATTCAGTTCACTGAAGAGAAAATGCAGCGACTGAGCAAACTGAGCTTTTGGGCCTGCATGACCAGGCTGTGTTTTTCTATGTTCACAGGGGAGCTGACACAGGGGTTTATACAGCAGAGCTGTGACAGCGACTGACGCTTTCAGCAGTTATCAATTAGGTGATGTACAACCCCAGATTCATACTAATATTCTCATGGTCTGACTCTTGAGCCACATAGCTCAGTAAGGCAGTTCTTTGTATTTTTAATCATCATTTATTTGAAGAGTAAAATTTAAATATAGTGTTTTAGAAAGTCTCTGAATCACTGCTGTTATTAATTATCCTTTTTTTTCCTACAGGGTGCTAACTGAAACACGGCCATGCCTCCCCCATCTGACATTGTGAAGGTGGCTATTGAATGGCCTGGTGCCAATGCTCAGCTAATAGAGATGGACCAGGTATGCATGAGTACAACAGATGAAATAAATCCTCGCGATGCCTCTAAGAACTTAACTTCCTCTAGCAATTACAGTAAATTGTTCAACAACGAGTCGCCTCAAGGCTCTTTATGTTATAATGTAAAAACCCTACAGTAACAGAGAGAGAAACCCAACAATCAGATGACTCCCTATGAGAAAGCACTTGGCGACAGTGGGGAAAAACCCCCCCTCCTTTTTAACAGGAAGAAACTTCCAGCAGAACTGGGCTCATGGAGGGGTGGACATGTGTCGAGACTGGTTGGGAGGTGAGGGGAGGAAGACGGGACAAAAGACACACTGTGGAAGAGAGCCAGAGATTTATAATAACTAATGATTAAATGCAGAGAGGTGTATAAACACACGGGGGCTGTAAAGAGTTGAGTGAAGAAGAAACAAAGTGCATAACAGGAATGGGAATAGAAATTAAAGGTGGGGAAGTTATGTGCGGCTTTAATGGGAAAGTTTCATGTGTGCAAAATATGAAAGTACCCCTAACTGGTAGATTTGATAGATTAATTTTAGCTTCAAGAAAGCTTTGATCTTGACAAAAAAATAGTGCCATGTGAGGAGTGACGATTCAGGATTCCTTTAAGTCCTTTAATGTTGAATTTTCCAAGTCTGTAATGTTTTTTTTTTCCCCTCTTTGCAGAAAAGACCTTTGTCCTCAATAATTCGGGAAGTATGTGATGGGTAAGTATTACTCCTGTATGTTTTAATTGTTTCCAAAAGTATGTTCTGTAAGATTACTTAAAATATTTGAGATTTATTTAGTTTCTAAAGTGTTAGCTATAATGAACATGACTTTGGTGATTAGTAGAATGTAATTATAATACTAAAAGCCTTATTACAGATAGCTCAATCAAATTGTAAATCTAAGGAGTACATTAGTTAACTAACTAAATTACATTAGTTAGTTGACGTATAACCAATAGAAATATTAATGGTTGTCATCTATTGACTTCATCATCGCCGCAAGAAGCAGTGAAAGCCCAGAAAAAAGACGAGAAATGTCATTCTCTTAGATCTGCGTCGTGAAAGTCTATGTGGAAAAGCTAAACTGACGTGAGAAAATGCTTGTGTTGACCACACTTACTGCTGTAACACCATTCATAACCCTACTCACCTCTTTCTAATCCCCATTATGTGTTTGGACTTTATATTTTTGCACCTAAGTGATGGCTATTGCAGATTTTATCCCACCCATCCACCTCTTAGCCTGGCTCCATCTACCCACTGCCTCCCTTTACCATCTGAAACAGAAAATTCTTTGCACTTTACTGTTAACACCCACTGAGTGATTCTCCTCCACAGCCTCTCTGTTTGCTGCTCGTGTAAATACAACTGCTGAAGGCAACAATCTGACTTCGAGCAACCTTTTGTTCATGCATACCAGAGTATGCTGCATTGCATTACATTTCTACAGTGTGTTCTACTAATTTTCTTCTTTTTTTCCCTAGTATTTAAAACTGACATTGAATATTAATTCTTTAGCAAACATTTTCTCTCTGCTTTTTTCTCCAGCTGGTCTTTGTCTGGCTCAGAGCAGTTTGCCCTGCGTTATGCTGATGGTCCTCAGCTTTATATCACTGAGCAGGTGAGCTTCATTGTTTTCTTCTTAACCTTGAGATGAGGACTTCATGAATAGATACTGAACTCTGTCGTAATCCTTTCAGAGTCGCGGCGACATCAAGAACGGGACCATTCTTCGATTAGCAATTTCTCCTGTAAGTGAAAAATGTGGCATTGATTTGAAAGCGCCATAGCAATAATTTTGCTGGAGAAGCGCTCTCTTGTATGACAAAATAAATAAAAAATCATATCAAATGTTTATGTTTTGCATGTCTTATAAGATGCACTCACTGTTAACAATAATAGCAATTACTACAAATATCAAATCAGCCAATCACGTGGCGGCAACTCTGTGCATTCATGCATGTAGACATGGTGAAGATGACCTGCTGAAGTTCAAATAAAGCATCACCATGAGGAAGAAAAATCATTTAAGTGACTTTGGATGAGGGGTGGTTGTTGGTGCTAGATAGGCCTGTTTTGAGTACTTCAGAAACCTGCTGATCTTTAGTTATATAATAAAAGCAAGGTGTA
>VUQG01016936.1:28590-56370 GCA_015106755.1 Etia nguti
ATATATCTTGCGGTTTATAAGACACACTGGTCTTATAAAAGATAGCATTACCATTTGCTATTGTAGATAATAGAAAATTATTTAAATGTAATTGTATTATTGCATATGGGCTCTAAGTCTCTCCATATATGTTTACAGTAAATTCAGTGACCTGGACGAGGTGATGAAAAGGTATCATGACAGTGATTGACGTGTTTGTCTCTGACAGACTCGTGCTGCTCGCCAGCTCCTGGAGAGGATCCAGTCCCATGGCATTGATGCTCGCCTCGAGGCTCTGAAAGAGCTCGCCAAGCTCTCCGCAGACCCAACCTTTGCTGCAGAGTTCATCAATATGGAAGGCATTGGGACGCTGGCTCGTCTTGTGGAGAGCGGCACTCAGTGAGTTTTTTTTTTACCCCTCAGCCATAAACGTCTGATGGGATCTTGTTGTCAACCGTCAGGTGGGCAGGAGGCATGGACACCTACATTTGTGAATGCGATAACTCGAGAATGAGGCGATGTAGGATTTTCAAATTGATACCATAGGTGACCTTGTTCTCAAGGTCAGAGGTCAAGTTTTCTGAAAAACGTATGCTACTCGATACTTGTGTAGGAGGTGATGTAAGATTTTCAAATTGACACCATAGGTGTACCTTCTAGGAGGCTGAGTAGTTATGTTTTTGTTTTTTACAGCTGACAGAGCTGATCGATGACTGTGTGTTGTATCATCTTTGTTGAATTTGCAAAGCTTGGCATTGCTTAAAGGCAGTGCTATAAACTGCTAAGGCTATTAGCAATTTTTAAAGAACATCAGTTTCCTTTACTTTTGCTGCTTCCTTCCATATCCACTACTCGCATTTTTAAGCTCAGTTCACATTCATTTTGTCATTTATTTATATGTTTCAGTTGAATTACTTGTGGAGGTCAAATAAATCCACTTAATCAAAAAGATACGTTTTGTCTTTTTAAAATCCACCCTCGTATCAGGATTTCTGTGAAGTTAATCTAAATGTTAACTTGTGATCTGAAAGGCTTGCGCTGACTGTACTTCACTCCCTTCAGCTTTGGTGAAATGTTGGCCTTCACTCTCACTGCCTTCCTGGAACTAATGGATCATGGCATTGTGTCCTGGGACCTTATCTCACTGTCCTTCATCAAGCAGGTACTTCTTCCAGCAAAAGAACAATTCATAGGACACATTTTTCAAGAGAGCAAAACAAAACTTCAAGGTCTGTCATTTTCATGCCTTTTTATCCTTCCATTTTTCTTTAATTGCACTTGTCTATGACCTCTTTTTCTACACAAATGCCGGAAATGTGTGGGTACTGTTGCTGAGCAACTACTCACATAATTTGGAGCTCTTTCAGTGTTTATGTAAATAGTTTTCTCTGGAAAACTTCATTCTAGCCTTGGCAGTCACTTGGGAGAATTTTGCGGAACTCTTGATTTAGTTTTCTTTGTACTGGACAAAATATTAGACTCGATTTTTGTCGAAATGAACCAAATAAACCAAGAAATGAAACAAAGAAACAAAATTTTTTCTCTATGTTAACCGGCCTTCTCTGTGTTCACTTAGATTGCGGGCTATGTCAACCAGCCGATGGTGGACGTGTCCATCCTGCAGCGCTCCCTTGCCATCCTCGAGAGCATGGTTCTGAACAGCCATAGCCTCTACCATCGCGTGGCACAGGAGATCACCGTGGGACAGCTCATCGGGCACCTGCAAGTGTGAGCACACACACATGCACAGGGGCTTCCTGCGCTCTGAAATGGGGGAAAGTGGAGGGTATAGAAGTGTGGGGTGACTGAAAAGAAAACGTTTCTGTGGGTTTTGGTTCTGTTTATTGTGATGGGTATGGGTGCACAGATGATCCCAATCAAACAGCAATGCTGTTATAAGATTTTTGTTGTTCCTGAGAACTCCCATGAAAAGACCAAAACCAACAACATATTAGGAGGACACAAACCCCCCAAAAAGGGGGTTGAACACAGGACACGGAGAGAGCATGCAACCCGAATACACAGGGTGGGCATGGTGACTAATCAGGGGTAGGCCAAGGAACATAGAGGAAGGAAAACAGCTGAAGAATCACGTGGTAAGTAATGCTGAAAAAACCATGAATGATAACCAAAACTCAAAGAACTCCTAACCAAGAACCTGACGCATGGTGGTGACGGAAACTACTTTTACTGCATGTATCAGGCTGCCACTTTCATTATAATCAGAAGGAGTGCTAGGTGTGAATATTAGGGGTGACTTTAAGTAGTTAATCTGCACTGTTTGCTCAAGTGTACAAGTGTTAAACATAAGGCCTGGGGGCCAGAATTGGCCCGATGCAGACTCTCAGCCCACTGGATGGGGCCTTTCACTTAGGAGCAAAGGAAAGAGAGCATAAATTTTCATATGTTTTACAGCTTTTCCTTCTAATAAAACCTGCTCCATGGCCATTATTACTCTTCTCACAATTTAACCCCAAATACTTGGGCTTAATTCTTTTTCTTACATATATCTCAGAGATTAAATGTGTAGATAAACTTATTTACGCTGACAGAATGGGGAATTTCACTATCCTGGCCCATTTAAGATCAAAGTGGGCTGTATGTGGCCAATGATGTAAAATGAGTTTGACATGCCTGCTCTGGTGAGTTTTCACAGCAGCACGACTGCATATGAGTCACTCGCAAAATAAAATAAAATGTCTGTGCTAGTTATAACGATGATACATTTTATGTTATGAACAACAGTGGAGCCCTATGAAATAATGAATATGAATCTTCTTCTTCTTTTGGATACTCCCTTTAGGGGGCGCATCCTCTGCCTCCATCTCACCCCTGTCTCATCCTCCTCTCTCACATCAACCCTCTGCATGTCCTCTTTCACTTCTTCCATTAATCTTTTCTGTGGTCTTCCTCTTTTCCTCCTGCCTGGCAGCTCCATAGTCATCATACTTTGTCCAGCATATCCATTATCCCTCCTCTGCACATGTCCAAATCATATATGCCTCACTAATAATATTAGGTATAAAAACAAAAAGCATTTTTGTTACGATAAACTCAAAGTTGGTTTTGGTCTTTTTATTGGAGTAAAGCCAAAGTTTAGAAAAATGTTGCACAGCAAAACTAAAGACTGGTGCAAAGAAGACGTTTCTAAAAATCCTGCACCCATCCTAGGTGTTTGTTTTGATGGTAATTAGACTATTTTTTTTAATGCTGTTAGCCTGTAGTTTTGTTCCTGTGTGGAGATTTGCAGAGCATGCTGCTTCTAACTGGTTGTTACGCTGCTGGATATTCCTTCAGGTCAAACCAGGAGATCCAGACGTACGCCATCGCTCTCATCAATGCTCTCTTCCTGAAGGCACCGGAGGACAGACGGCAGGTCGGTGCACCGCACTAACAGCACAGAGACAAGGACAGACCTAATAGACCTGACTGAAATACTAATATTAAATCTTCATATTTCATCCTAAAGAAATCCACTTATACATAATAGACATTTATTCATAACATTTGTAGTGTCAGAGAGCTGCAGACAGTGGCTCGCCGTGGTTTCTAATGTGCGCACCAGTAGGCCAATTAAAGCTAATCTCACGAACAGACGTCTGTCTGCCAGCTGTCACGCTGTGGATTCAGCCATCGCTGCAATGACACACTCACTCCAGATACTTTCCTTTGAGGTTTGTACATTTGTTTTGTTGCAGTTTTTTCAGAGTAGCTCAGTGAGGTTAACTGGCCACCCATCTGCAAGTGAGTGATGGTTGTTTGCGTCTTTTAGAAAAAGAAGCCGGAAAACAGAAAACAATGAGTTTTAAGAAAGCAGCTTCTTTCCATTTAAGGACTGTACTCGATGTTATTCATGTGTAATATATCACATTACATTACATTTGTATTTCTATTTTCAGTTTTTAAGTTGATTTAAGGAGATTCGAACAAAAACAAACTGAATCTCGAGTATTTTTGTCGTTCAGATAAATGTACAAATACCGAAGGTGTAAGTGTTTCTGTCCCATCTGTCACCGCCATCCGTCCTCTCTCTGCTAACTCCAGCATGCTTCAGAGTTTAACCTTGTTTAATACACTTTACGTGTAATTGTGTGCTTTTCTAAATTATTGTTCTCCATGTAAACTTTGATTTGCAGTTTAGGCCAGAAATTGGAATCTAACTCAAACTCTGTTAGATTCATCGAGGGCAATATGGGGTTCAGTATGTTGCCAAAGGATACTTTGACATACATGCTAGACAAGCTGGGATCACACCACTGGCCTTCCAATTAGTTAAACAACTTGCTTTACTTTCTGAGTCACAACTCTTGATTAAATTTTTTTTAACTAAGTCAAAGAGTTTTGATAAAACTAAAAAAATATTATTACTTGTTCCTCTCCTCTGTTAGTACAAACCCTCCATTTACACAAATTGACGATATCTGTTTACATTTTTTGCTTTCTAAAAGGATTTTTCAACAGCAAAATATGACATCTTACATTTTTTAATATTACTTTTTTAGTTATTTTTAGCTTTAGTTATTTTAATTGTTACTAAGGCTGTGCAGCTGCAGATTTGCAACACCTGGTTTATACTTAATATTTCCCAAATGCAAAGGTGATCAAATCATCAGTCCTCATTCAGCTTTAACGTTCTAAAAAATTCAAGTCTACACTCAATTATATTTAATCACAAGATAAAGTATTTTCCTTAATTTACTGTGCGTTGCAACACTTAAAAAAAAAAACAAAACATAACAGTAAACAGTATGCAAAGGGCTTTAAACGTGCATTCGTCTCCAGTTGGGGTTGTTGACCACTGGAGGGCGAAGTGAGTCAATTATACTTACAGGATGCACTTCTGCTGTGTTTCTCTATTTAGCTGGCACTGTGACATTACAGTAATTACCATCTAAATGCCAGTTTTCACCTCATTTAGCAAATAGGCATAAAGTAGCACCTCAACTTTTAGATTTATGGATCTCTCCGCATTAGTTTTCGATGGTTTTTTTTTCTTATAAAAGAAGAGAGTCAGGGAGGAATCAGAAGAGACTAACATGTTTACAGTATACGCATGAGAGCAGCCAGGAAGCCTCAGTGATTTGCATGTTTATTGGTAGTTTTAAGCATCATCCTGCTACTCTGTGGGTTGATAAATCCTGCCGTGGGTGATGGTTTATAAATGTAGTTTACGTCGGGTGCATTAGGTGATGTGTGACTGCTGATTTTTATTTGATGCTGTTACATGTTCTTATTTCGTTGCATGCTGTGCCGGTGATGTATCTCATGGTCCATGTGCGTGCACATTTTATTTCCATTACTGTTACACCCACACTGCTCCTCCCACTCTTCAACCCGTAGGAGGAGTATACTAACCCGCTGGAGCAGCACCTCACTGTGAGTACACATCCCTCTTTAGCTCATATCATCTTTTCCACCTCTCTTTCACTGTCTGATCCTTTCTGTGTCATGGAAAGCCGCTGCACAAACCCTCAAATTAAGCCAGAACCATAGCTTGCTGCACCAGCAGACAGACTCGTCACCGACTGTGAGACATATTTTACAGAAGGTGTGAAAGGCAAATGGTTTAAACCATAGATCAAAATCTAGCTTTAGATTATTTCTTTAAAATTCCCATTTATCCGTAGGTCGATGTCAGTAAAATTATCATTCGGTGCGATTTTAGTTTGTAGTAAATCATCTTTCCTAAATTGATTTTTGTGGGTTGGAGTAATGTCTGTCTTTACCCTCAGGAAATGGCAAGCTCTTTGGCTCAGAAACACCTGCGCTCCATCATCCTCAATGTGAGTATCAAGTCTGAAGCTCAGACACTAAAACGTACCAGAGCTCTCATTTGATGGCTGTTAAGCTTTCCAAGTACTTTAAACAATTCCCATTGAATGTGTCAGGAACTACTTCCAATAAAACTCCTGAAAACCTTGATGATACACAATACTTGCTTTCATCCTCCTTCGAGACTTTCCTGTGTTGGCGTTTGGTGATGGTTTCGACCCTTGAACAAAGAGCTGGTCACAATTTGGAAAATGGAAAGCTTTACTCACTTGCAGGGCTGTGACACAGAACCAGCGAATGTGATATGGGGCCAAGTCTATGAAGTGGAACAAAATCTCTGAAATTGATTCCTTTTGGCATTTGTCTGAGAGCGCCTGGCTGAACTGGCTGCAAATGGCTGCAAGTTAGGAAGTGCTGCACTCAAGCCTCCTGGAATAAGGAAATGTCCTAGAGCAGCTCCACCATTGTGCTCTTTCATGCATTGTTAGTGGGACCTGATTACCTACTAGATAAATGTCTGTGCTATTTTATTTTTTATTGTTATTTCAGACAAATTGTAATTGTGGTGTATGTCAGAAAAATGCTTGTCTTGCTTCTAATTAGAAAAATAATTCATTTGGTGCTTTTTTGTTATATTTCATCAGTAGCTTTGGTTTGTACTGCTTCATATGATATGCTGCTTGTTCACAAATTTACAGCCATCATAAAGGCTCCGCTCAAATCCCTGTGCTCCTCTTTTCCAGCACGTCATCAGAGGAAATCGACCAATCAAAGCAGAAATGGCACATCAGTTATATGTGCTGCAGGTGTTGACTTTTAACCTTTTGGAAGAACGAATGATGACCAAAATGGATCCTAATGACCAGGTAAAAAAGTGGAATAATGAATTTTGTGTTTATTTCCATGTTGCTATGCAGTGGTTTGTGTGATTTGAATGTAAAGTAATCCAATCCTCTGGGGCATGTTTAAAGAAGCAACATGTTCAGCTGAATGGAAATAGCTGGATCCTGAAAAAGTGTAATTAGAGACAGCCTTCTACCAGTGACGTTTATGCTGACAGAGCTGCTTTAAATGTAACAAGTGGACCAGAAAA
This sequence comes from Etia nguti, assembly GCA_015106755.1. Classification (NCBI taxonomy): domain Eukaryota; kingdom Metazoa; phylum Chordata; class Actinopteri; order Cichliformes; family Cichlidae; genus Etia; species Etia nguti. The sequence goes on from VUQG01016936.1 coordinate 35,435, forward strand.
TTAAAGTTTTCCTGTATTTTTTTCCATTCGCGTTCTGCCAATTGACCTATCCTTTTTCCTTTTTTCATTTCATTCCTTTGCAGCTCTGTGTTCCTGTTTATGCTAATATGCTCCAAACATGTTGTTTTTTCTCTCACAGGCTCAGAGAGACATCATTTTTGAGCTACGCAGAATTGCCTTTGATGGAGAAAACGACCCCACTGGCACAGAGAAAAGAAAGGCCATGTACACCAAGGACTACAAGATGCTGGGCTTCACTGTGAGTCTCCACTCGAGATTTCAGTTTCTTCTGGAGAAAGGGATTCATTTGGAGGTTGAAATTGACACAGTTTGGTGAGATTCTTTCTGTCTCTTCGCTCACATTATCTCTATTTAAAATGCAGAACCACGTGAACCCAGCCATGGACTTTACCCAGACGCCACCAGGGATGCTGGCTCTGGACAACATGCTGTATCTAGCCAAAGTTCACCAGGACACGTACATCAGGGTCAGTGCTGGTCTCATGTATGACTTTGCCGAGTTTACAGAGCCAGCAAAGTCTTCAACAACACGTTAACACATTTCCCTACTCATGACAGATTGTTCTGGAGAACAGCAGCCGAGAGGATAAACACGAGTGTCCTTTTGGCCGCTGTGCCATCGAACTTACTCGAATGCTGTGCGAGATACTCCAAGTTGGAGAACTGCGTAAGCAGCCTTGCATATGTTGCTGTTGTACTCCAGTGTCACTCTATCCCTTAATGTTTTTTACATTTTTGTTAAATTTGATATTGAACTTACTCTTTGATTGCAAAATGGTGGGAGATGGAAGAAGTATGTCTCCCTAATGCTTCGTGTTTTTCAGCTAGAAATCTTTTCTTTTGTGTAGCTAATGAGGGCTGCAACGATTATCACCCCATGTTCTTCACCCATGACCGGGCATGGGAGGAGTTCTTCTGTGTCTGCATCCAGCTGCTTAATAAAACCTGGAAGGAGATGAGAGCCACAGCTGAGGACTTCAACAAGGTCAGATATTAACACACACAACACATATACATGTCAACATTTCCACCTGTAAACAAGCTTTTATATCATTCGAAATAGTATAAACCATACTGCCGCACGTTAGACCATGCGATTGATTGATTGGTTTATAGATGGATGGTGCAATGGTGCAAGCCTCTTCATAGAGCCATTACTCACGTGACAGCCATTACAAACATGGACCCAAACTTGATATGGAACAAAATACTACCTTTTCAAACCCTGTGAAGTTAAAAAAAACCCAAAACATATAGTACTAATTAAACACAGATAGTATAGTCGGATTGTTTGAAGTTCCTGGGAATAAGTAATAGAAATGGAATTCTCTTGGTTTAGTTTAAAATACATATTTAATTATATTTACGTGAATTCAACTTTATTTATCTGTGTTGTGGAGTAGAGAGAGTGTGTGACTGCTGAGCCCAAACTGGGAGCTGGTTCCACTGTGAAGTGCTTTATATCTGAAGGCTCTGCCTCCCGTTCTATTTGTATTTCCCATTCTACTGAGCTCTAACAGCAGAGTGCTTTCTTTTGGCATGATATGTTACTGTAAAGTCTTTAAGATATGACGGGGCCTGATCATTCTGTCTGATTATGTGAAAATGAAGGCAAACTAATATGGGAGTCCCTTTAGACTGATTATTTTCATGGTAAAACTTTCTTTGAAGTAGATGTAACTCCAAACTGTCTCATCCTCACCTATGTGATCATGCACTTTGGACTCTGCACTGTTACTCTACACTGCTCTATACGACACAGCTTCAAGTTACAATACTGGATTAATTCAGTCATACGTATTCAAATACATTAAGTTGGTAGATAAGAATATTAATGTGTTTTTTGTATTGCTCTCTAGAATATTAAAAACTTAGTAGCTTGAAAACAGTGTTGTTATATAATACAATTAATATTGTGTTGCTTTTCAACCCCACTTATGAAAAACTGAGTGAGTTTGTGTTTTGAACGATGTCACTTCAAAATGCTGGTGCACTGCATTCAAGCTGGAAATGCTCAGCAATGGAGGGAACCAAAAGAAGAAGCAGAATGTCTGTTTGTGTTTTGTCTTTATTTGATAGTAACAGTAGAGGTAGACGGGAAAGTGTTAGAGCAGGTCATTTTCATACAGGCCACCAGTCGATCACAGTACTAAGCTGCTGATGCTGCTCTCATCCATGTGGTTGGTGTGGATGCTAACTACTAGGTTTGCACAAAAATCTCAAAAACAGAAATTGTTCAGAAATGTGTGCTTTGATTTTTGTAATCAGATTCACCCAAACAGTGAATATTCGTGACTATGGTGATCCCCACGACTTTCTCTTTTTCAGAAGCACACATTAAATTCTCTCTGTCGGGATGAATGCTAATCATTTTGGCAGTTCCTTAACTCTGTTTTTTTTCTCTGCATCATTAGGTCAAGAACCTTAATTTGTACAATATGTCGGCTAAAAATCTTTGTAAAATATAGACCTGTCTATGAGCCACAGATACACTTTCATTCATTAGCTAATTTTCAAGTGGTAATCTAAAATAATTAGGTGCTAATTATGGAAAAGTCACCACGCTGACATAACCTAACTAAAATGATGATTTAACAGTACGATTCTAAACATGAGCGCTCAAATGTCATACCAAGTGCAGTGATGTTGAGTACCGTAGGTGGATTGCTTACAGTAGGTGCTCATCATTACCAAATACACACTCTCCATCCATCCAGAGTAGACTGTGTTTGACAGGTATCACTGTGAGGAATATCAGGCGTAACACTGACACACATTACTGTAGCTGCTGTGTTCTGCAATGTGTGACTGAGCAGCCCACTGGAGCAAACGGTTGAAAGGTTTTTGGTTTATTAAATAATGCATGACAGTAACTGCCTCGCTAGACATTTAATGGATACACAGGGATACAAAAAGCTGTTTTGTGTATAGAGTGGTTTAAATATTAATACCTTAAACATATTTCAGTCAGCAGTTTTAGCTTCTTCCCTGGGGAATGAGGGTTCATTAAAGCCAGTGTTACTACTCTACGGTGTACTGTACCCATGTTAGCATTCGGGAAAGTATGTCATCTTTTCTTACTCGTCTTTTGTGTGTATGTTTGGTTAAACCCTCACCAGGTGATGCAGGTGGTGCGTGAGCAGATCACCAGAGCTCTGGCCATGAAACCGTCGTCTATAGACCAGCTGAAGACTAAGCTGCGAGGCCTCAACTATTCAGAGATTCTGCGTCTGCGGCAGTCAGAGAGAATGAGCCAGGATGATTTCCAGTCTCCACCCATCATGTCAGTTTGTGTCCACACTAGTTTTCTTTCTCATTGCCAGCCTCGAGAACGTGGCTGTAATTTTTTTTTTTCACCTTTGCTTTGCAAATCTGTTAGATTGTTGTGGTGTCTGGTCCTAGAAGCACCTGTTGCACTTGGAGTTACTGCAAAGTTACGGCAAAAGGCAGTTTTGAGTACTTTGGGTTGTGTGTATATGTTTGGACATTTTAGGACAGATGTCAACACGATAGCATTAAAGATATGACCATGAAGCTTTACATTGTTGTAGTTAAGATCAAAACGGAGGTCAAGAATAGATGGGTGCTGGAAGTAACTTCACTCGCATAGTCTTTCCCAGAAGAGGTATCTCTCTCATCTTTATCTGGTTGTCAAGCCGACTTTGTTTATAAAGCACTTTAAGAACAGCAACCACTGACCGAAGTGCTGAACACAGGAATAAAAATACACTATAATAAAATTAAATATTTAATAAATAAATGAAGAAAAAAATTAAACCATTAAAATAAATAATAATCTCACACTGGGTCAAAAGTCGAGCAGAGGAGGTGCGTCTTAGCAGCAAATTTAAAAATGGCCAGTGAAGAGGCCGGTCCAATGTGTAATGGCAATGAACTCCACAATTTGGGAGCTGCACCTGCAAAAGGCTTGTTCCCTCTAAACTGCCACGCACGGAGTGGAGGCTGATTGGCTGAAAGAAGGCAGGCAAGAAGAGGATTGGACTGCAGTAATGGTGTCTGTATTGAGATTGATAGCGTGGGAAAGTGGTAGTGATGTGAAGAACATACTAGCAGCTGAACACCCAGGAAAGCAGGCAGATGAGTGATTACAGATCTTCCTTATTGAACTTCAATAAGGAAGCACAGGCTTTATTTTAAAATGAACTCAGAGCAGTGAAGATAAAAGAGGAGTAATGTGCTGTTTCTTCCATGTTCCAGTTAAAAGCCAGCAGTTGCACCAGTTTGAAACGAGACAGGAAGCACTCACCGACACCAGTGTACAAAGAGTTACAGGAATCTGACAGAGCTGTCATGGGTCACTGTCAGAGTGACCCATGACCCATACCGCAGCACTGCTCTGACTGTCCAATCTTAAATCATTCTCCATCCTAAAACCCATCTTTGTCACTGTAGGCGTTCCATACTGTGCCACTGGGCCCATGACAACATGGACTTTGCCTCGATGCTTGTGTACTCAGCTGTGGTCTCTAGGATTTGAGGAGTTTTTAATCATATCCAAACTGTGTTCTTTGCGTTTTTTTGTGCTGCAGTGAGTTGCGGGAAAGAATTCAGCCCGAGATCTTAGAGCTCATCAAGCAACAGCGACTCAACCGGCTTTGCGAGGGAAGCTGCTTCCGTAAACTGGGCAACCGCCGAAGGCAAGGTACAGTACGGCATCAGAGCAATCGCTTTGCTCTTATGAGTGAGCGCTGATTGTAAACTATGCACCGTGTCCCCTTCTTTTATCTAGAAAAGTTTTGGTTCTGCAGACTCTCTCTGAATCACAAAGTGCTGCACTACGGGGACTTGGATGAGTCACCTCAGGGTGAAGTGCCTTTTGAGCTACTCAGTGACAAGAGTAAGACACTATAGTGATTCCATCTGCTTGATAATAAGTCTTTCATAACACAGACAATGACACTGTCACCAGCAGGGCATGCCGCGTCTGTCACAAGGCTGACCTTAATAGATGAATATGATTATGTGTTTGTTTCTTCTGTTTTTCCCCAGTCCCCGTCTCCGATATCAAGTCTGTGGTGACAGGCAAGGACTGCCCTCATATGAAGGAGAAAAGTGCTCTAAAACAAAACAAGGTAGTGTCATTTTCTTTCTTTTTTTAATTGCCATTCTAGTCTCATAGCTCCCCTTTAATTCTGTGCTGCTGCTCAGTGTAGAAACTCTGTTGTTTGACCTGCTGATTCCCTCAGGAGGTGCTGGAGTTGGCCTTCTCTGTCCTCTATGATCCCGATGAAACACTTAATTTTGTTGCACCCAACAAATACGAGGTAAGCTCATATGTGCACGATAACACGACAGCTGTTCTTCCTTTTGTTTGGCGCATGCGAAAACTTAAATCCGCACTGATTAGTATTTCTATTATTAAAACGTGGTTATTTGTGTGGTGGGCTTGGTAAGAATTAGCTTTAACTCCCCCTGAATTGCACATCCTTGTGGAACACTTTAGCATCATTAACTTCTTTACTTTGTTTTACAGTCAGCAAATCTACTGATTTGGCTTAGTCTCACAGCTCTCATCATCCTCATTTCCAGTGACAGCAGGCAGCTGAATAAGCTCTGACAGATTTGCTGTATGTTACCTTCCCAGCACTAAACGGCAGACAGATAAAGTTAGCAACCAGCTGGTGAACACAGCAGCTAAAGAGCCAGATATTTCCCTTGGCATTTGGTGAAAAGCAGAATGTGAGTTAATATTGCACTTACATTTGCCAGGTGGATGGAAACACTTCCAAATGAAGTCCAAGTTGTTCGGTGTTTGCCACTTATGTAAACTGTCAGCTGTTTGCTAATACATTTTCTATATTGACTTTATAAGCTGATAAGATGTTAATGCTGTTTTTTTATTGTTGTAAAACAAACAAATATTTAAAAAATAGCATAAGAGCCCGGTCCGGGTGTTCGTTGTATAACCTTCAGCTAAAGGTCTGAAAGCTGCTGTCAGAAATCAGCTAACATAAAAAAACAAAACAAACTTCTTTCCCTCATATTGACCTGGCAGTGGTTCACCTTCATGTTTCTGTGTGTGTGTGTGCGCATGTGTGCAGTATTGTATCTGGACTGATGGGCTGTGTGCGCTGCTGGGCAGAGAGATGGGCAGTGACCTGACACGCAGTGACCTAGATACTCTCATCAGCATGGAGATGAAGCTCCGCCTCCTCGACCTTGAGAACATCACGATCCCGGAAGCGCCGCCTCCTGTGCCAAAGGAGCCTAGCTCATATAACTTCACCTACAACTACAGCTGAGATGTGTGCGTGCGCGCGTGTGTGTGTGTGTGTTTGCAATGCATGCATGTGTTTGTCAAGGACGAGTATGCTCAATCTTTTGACGAATTTAGCTGAATATGTGGAAAAGGCTACTTTGAATTTTTTTTTTTTTTACATTTCAGAACCTTGGAGGTTTTTACTTGTTTGTGATGCTGGATAGGAAAGATGTGTTTTATCGCCTGATAGGGAGGTCAGAAGTCAGGGTTTGGTAGAGAAATGTTCTCCTGGAAGAGCTGAAAGAGATTAAATGAGAGAATCTCATCTATCAGATCGTTTCAAGCAGACTGCAGATTTGCTCTCCTTGTTGTTTACCATATAAAGGTGGACATGAACACAGATGAAAAGATCAAAATCTACAAATGAATGTTTACATTATCTTCCAACTTGAAGCATGAGACACTTGCCGTTTCCATGGCAACTAAGAATGAAGTAGCAGGAGTCCAGTTTTAAATACTGTGTTCACTCCGATGCTGCCTGCTCCTCCATGTGTACAGATGTACAGTACAGTGTAATCACTTCTACACCCTGCTCCTCATCGTGGTCTTATTAATATTAATATGTCTCATATGCAATTGACTAATTTAAAAAGGATTAGACATGTGAGAAAGCTTGAAATGTGAGATGTATAGAGCAGAAGCAGGTAATGTGGAACTATGTTCCCTTATTCAGTTTGTTTTGTTTGTCATACATGAGACAAAACGTTTATCAGTAGGAATTATAGCTTTCCAGAGTCCAAATGATAATATAGAAAAAAGATGGTGAAGTGTAACTAAATTTAAAAAATGCTATTATAAAAGACCAGAAAACTGACGTGTGGTTACATTTGGGAAGCTGGAACATTTACATTTCGGCATTTTCTGTTTCTTAAAGGTGTCAGGTGATGAATTATTAGACCAGCCATTTCAGCTCCACGCATGATGATACATTCATATATCTGTTGTTGCTTCAGTTAACTGAGTAGCATTGATGCTGCTTCTTTCTTCACACCACTACACTCTTTTCATAGCCTGTTACACAGTGTGATCGTACTCTACCATATAAAGGATAAATGAAACCGTTTAAGTGTTTCTTGCCTATTATAGGTGTCTGTAAGTGTGTGTCTGTGTGTGCAGATTTTTAAAGTGTGTGTGTTTTTCATTTTGAGAGACTGAGGGCAAAATCTCTATATTTAAAGGTCACGCTGCTCGTTAAAGTCGCGGTCAAAGCCCTGACATCGAACACAATTAAAAGACATAAATCATGTGAACTTTTTTTCAATCATAGACACTCCATTGCCTTATCATACACTCATATGTTGATAATGAAACACTACAACACACTAAGATATGTTTTTTAAACATATATCTCCTCATATGAAGAGTTCATAATTGTTGTATAAGCAGATAATTATTTATAGACACAGTATAACACAGTTCTAATACTATTTCATGTCCAGATATATTAATAGTTACAATACTGTGCAAAAGTCTTGAGCCATCCCTCACTTCTTTATATTTTGTTTCCATGGACTCAGACTTGCTAGTAATTTTTAAAGTGGTCTTGAGCAATAGTTCTCCATCCTTTCTGTCTTTGTCTTTTCATTAATTTTCAGTCCAGTTCTTGCACCTGAACATTTTCAAAGGAACGCTTTCTTGTCGTTTGTGAAGCCACTTAACACCAACTTTTGAATCATATACACATAAACACAAACTAAAACTATGTCCTAATTTAAGGGATACACCAGTACTGTGTCTACATATAACAGACAGCTTAACAAAAAAATCAAAACATGTTTATTCTCAAAAAGCTATTAGCCAAAAATATTGCCATATTTTAGCATGGTACGGTGTGCGTCCTTAAAAGGACACTGGATAACAGAAGGGGCAGGCCTAAAAAAAAAAAAACTGTCTACAGCAGATCAACAGTGTCTGAAACTCATGTCCTCAACAAATAAAGATTTTTTTTTTAAAAGTCCTGCAAAGACCGGACACATCTGTTGATCCATCTACTGTTCACTGAGGCCTCAATAGCAACTTAATGGCAGCCGAGGAAAGGTTGAGGTATGCCGAATTACCGAAGAACTGGACTGAAAATCAGCGGTTGTTCAAATATTTGTCATTATATATGGTTGAGGTCAGAAGAAAGACACAACAGTGAGTATGGGTGAGGTGTTGGGGATCTTATCCAAAAATTCTGAAACATGAGTGCAGAAAAGTGCAGATTTTGATCCACCATGCATTACTGTCTGGAAAGTAGCTGATTTGACTCATTTTTCATTATTACATTGATCCCAAACACACTGCCAATGCATTAAAAGCATACTTTGATGGGAAAAAACCCCCCTGTGAAACACTATCAGTCATGGATTGGCCTACGCAGAGTCCGAACCTCAACATTTTTAAAACCCTGCCGAATCATTGTGAAAGATAAAGAAGCAAAAAGCAGCCAACATCCAACGAGAAATTTGAATTACCTTGATGAAGCCTGGAGAACTATTACTGAAGACTACTTAAAGAAATTACCAGTAAGAATTTCTAAGAGATTTCATACAGTGTTGAAGAATAAAGGTGATCATACCAAATATTGACTTTCAAGCTTGTTAGAATTGTACAAACCCTGTTTTTGCCTTATATGATGTATTTCCATGTATGTTTGCACAGGTTTTAAATCATTTGTTTCCCATATTCCAATATAAAACAACGAGGAGCGGTCTAAGACTTTCAAACAGTATTGTACATAGTGGATTATAAATCCTCCAATTACTGTTTACATTTAGCGTGTATTATATTGAAAATATCTGATTATCTAAGCTAACACTTATGTTATACTGTGTTGCTAAAATGTTTTCAGTTTCCTAGTTGGTGACAAAGACTTTAGTCAACACTTGCATACTGACTTAAATCAGCTACAGCTCCATTATAATTTGTTAGAAATAATTTATTGATATACTGTTAATACGGTAAATACATACAATTATTAAGAACTATATTTGGGAAGTTCATCCTACAGAGTGATAAAACAGTGTGAAAGATGCCCTTGGTGTTTGAATTGATCAGCATTTGGAGCTTTGATTTCCAACATTTTATCATGCAGTGCAAAGGCAAGCAGGACAATAACAGGACAGAAAACACAATCAAATGCACAGAAGGATATTAAAAGAGAGTGGCATCTAGTACTGCTCATATATCATAGTGAAGTATGCAGCATTGTGTGTGCTTTGTACACAGTGGTAATTATTACAGTATTGTTGCTTGATGTCATTTTCTAATTTCCACATAGTTTCTGGTTCAAAACTTTGTCTTCTAAACCAGAACTAATTACTTGTGTCATTTGTTAATGCAGAGTAGAATTATATTTTTGTAAATGATCGTACGATTTTGTCAGTCTTGAATAGAATGGGAAGTAACCGTGGCATTTTCACTTCACGTTAGTGGGTGGAGTACATTCAGCATGCTCACGTCACACTGAAAGCACCTCACATAAATTTAGGACACCAACTCCAGCAACTTCTTATGATGTCAGCTTGTGAAGAGGTTTACATTTGAGATTTTTTTGTTGTTGTTTTTTGTTTGTTTGTGTTTTGACTGATGCTGAAGGGTTTACGGGTTAATTTCACTGGTTAATTTTACGGTGAGCCAAAGAGTTCAATTTGAGGCAACTTATGAAAACACAAGAAAGCAAGCAAAATACTAAAAGATTTTTCAGCATTTATCAATGTGAAAACACAACCACATGCTGAAATGCTGCCAGAATAAACACAGAAACCTGGATATAAGCAGAATACTAAACTGTGACACAACTTAAATGACACTAACTTCATCTTTCACCTTCAAAAGCAACAAGCTACCTTATTTTCATCACTATTTAATGACCTCTAAAAAGACTTTCATTGTATTTGCAGCGCCTTCTGTGTATGCTAATGCATGAATAATTGTTAGCATTTTTATTATTTTTGCTAAATCTGTTGTCAGATTTGAATATTTGATGAATATTTTCTTAAGTTGCCCCAAAGTAAGTTGCAGTATTTTGAGCTCTCTGGGCTTCCGTACACTTTTTTATTTCAGAAAGTTAATGGACCATTAAGCTGTGTTCAGAAATCAGCTCAAACAGGTTGACAACGACAACATATTACAGGAAGTAAAGAGCGTTGCGTTGGATGTACAGTCTTTGAGGTTTGAGGTTTTTGCATCTGGCTCTCGTTTACATGACTTGCTAAACTATTTATTTACACTTGGTAGTGACAGTAAAGAATGACAAAGTAACATAAATTTTAAACATGGTATACATATAAGTCATTGTATGTATATACAGTATTGTGTTGCCTTATTGAAGAAATGTATTATGTTTTGTGTGAATAAATGCAAACTAACTACTGATTAAAGTGTTTTGTTTTGTTTTTTAATTTTAGGTGGGAAGCTGGGGTTTGTGCTTATAAAAGATGACTAAATTAAAATATTGGGCAGTTTATTAGAGCATATAATAAAAAGTAGTCTGAGATTCACATATTAATATCTCTCAAAATGCAATACTGGCTGTAACATTCATGGAAAATGATATTGGTTGATTTATTGTTTTTTTAGCTTTAAAGATTTTCTTGTTTGAACTCTTTGTTCACTGCAACATCCAGTCAAAATAAGCTAAGAAACAACAAGCAGTTATGATCAGTAGATACTCCAACCTATATAAACCTAAAGGTGCTTCACCAAGTCAGAGAAGCAATGTTATTACTATCATAAAACAGGACATGTCATTGCAAATTGTTCGACACAGCATCCTCAGGGGAAATAAAGCAAGTTAAAGGTGTCAATGTCATTAGAAGTTGTAAAAGCTGCCCCAGGTGAACTGCTCAGTCTCTCTCTTCCACCTCGCCTTGCATCAACTCATTGGCGATGTTTGTATCTTGGTGAGGTTATGCGATTACGTGCAGTGAAAATGTATTGGTGGAGTTATTGGATGCTTTGGCTTCAAAGATATTCCTGCAGGGACTCTGCTGTAAAAAATTAGTGACAACATACTCTTTCTTTGTTCATTGCAAGATCCAATCACAATCAGCAGACTTATCATGCTTTATCACGCTGAAATGACTGTAAATTGCAAGATAAACACTTGATCTGATTCACGCTGCTGACAACTGAGCCCAGTCTCTTACACTGGAGTCACTGGAGCAGGGGATGCTTATTTAAAATACTCAAAGAGAACCCGAGTCTAGGGACAGACATGTAAATGTAGAATTGTGACTTTTACAATGAGACTGATACTGCTAGCTCAGTTCCACTTGTTATCCAGCAGGGGACACACTGCATCTTGTGTTAATTTGGTAGGTTCCATCTATCCTGAGCTATTATACCTATTTCTACCATGGAGAAATGATAATTGCATGCAGATGAGGAAGGGGCTGTAGCTGCAGATAAATCAGTAAGAAGATTTTGATGCAGGAACTTTTCTGTATTTGCTCGAGCCCTAATCAAATAGTGTATTTTCAGTATTTTTGAAATTGCGTTGAGGTCAGGAAAACGGAAAGAAAGAGTAAAATCGAATAAATGGAAAAGAGATTTTATTGTGTGTAGCTCAAAATAGAATTTAACACAATCACTTTCAGATCACTTTTATTTTGAAGCAGAATGTAGGATGTTAGGTGAGGAATCCGGATGAGTATGCTGTACATGTAGCATACTGCAAGATGGACAACCCAGTCCAAGATTTTGAAAGCTAAGCAGAAGGGTTGTTACATCAATCACTTTGACTTACAGAGTCCAAACAAGCAGGGATTTTGTTCAGTGTCAGTCTTAAGGCAGACTTTCATCTGCTTCGAGAAACATACGGTTCAGTCTGTGGAACACGTAGACGGCAAACATGACAAAACCCTGGCGGTCTGAGCTGCTCTCGTCAGTAAAAATAAGTCTCTGGCTTGAATCAGTGTGTTTATTTTCGGTCCAGTGGTCATCGGCAGCTCTGGCTCATTTGTTTCTCCTGTGCTCACTCACTGTACAGCAGGAGTTTGATTGTCCAGTTTTGTTTCCCTGGTTAGGGGTTAGACATTTACAACACATCTTAACACAGAAACAATGTCAATATATACTTTATACGGTATATAAAATAAATACAAATCTCTCTCTCTTTACTGCTTTCATCTATGATTCCCCTCTTCTTAATAACAAAGTGTGTATCTGACATTTTGTGTGCGTGTGTGTGTGTCGGTGTTACTGCATTTAAGTGTGTACAATTATCTCAGCAGTTCTGATGTAGTAGCAGTTTGTCGCTCTGCTTTGGCTGAGGGTCGTCACTTCCTTTTGCCTTTTGATTGAAGATCAGAGCTTTGTAACCCCTTATATCATGGTGGGAGGTATTATGGTTCTTTCCTGTCCCCTCACCAGGCTCACTGTCCCAGCCCTGACCTGCGAGCAGCAGTATGATTGCGAGGAGCAGTAGTGTGACTGCTGTGGAGGTCAGCTGTGGGTTCAGCTGCAGGCTGGGCTGGGGTTCAGGGGCATCCTTTGTCCTGAATGAAATGCACTGAGGCTTTCTGCTCTCTCTTAATCTCCTGCTGGCATGCTTTGTGCCCTCACTGATTCCTAAATGCATACAGACTCTGTAATATGTCCCTGCCTGCAGGTGAGTCAGGTTGAAGCTCTGTGTACCAGCAAGAATGCGTGTGGTGTATGTGGGCGAGTGGGCCTTGGAGAACATGGCTTGCCAGGACAGGCGGGTTGAGGGGAGGTTGTGTCCACTCTGCCAAGACAGGATAGCATATTGTTCTCTGATCTCTCTCACCTCGAACCTGGCATCTGCTCTCAGTAATTGAAATTTCTTCAGGTTAGCAGCTGCCCCCCTGTTTCTTCTCTTTTCTCTGTTATGCACACCTACATTAACGCTGCGTGTATCTGCTCCCAATGCATTCTCAGCCACACATGTATACAATCCCGCCTCTCTGGTGCTGATCTTGCTGATCTCCAGAGTTCCTTCAGGCAGTACCCGGTAGTGTTTGAGGAGCTGACAGGGAATATTGTCTTCATTCTGCTGGCGAGGGGTATTGGCTGCAGATGTGAGGTTGAATTCTTCAGATGTCCTCCGGCTCTTGCAGGGGAGAGGAGCTGAAGAAGCTTTGGATGCATGCATCGGTTCCGGATGAAGTTTCAGACCAGAGGGGGTCACCCAGTATAATTCGGGCTGTGGATCTGCAAGAGCTCGACAGTGCAAAACCAGTTTGCTGCCTTCACGGACCCTTACAAAAGAAGGCAGGGAGCTGGCAGGAATCATGGGAAGACACAAGGCGGACATCTCTCCTGAGGACACCTCTCTCACCCTGCGAGCTCTGAGTTCTGGAGGTTCTGAACATAAGGTTGCCTGGGGTTGAATGAAACGCACTACCCGCTGAGTTTGTGCATCTGCTTCGGTGTCTTTCTCGATGCGGGGATGAGAAACCTCCTTGGCTGCCCAGTGAAACAGGCAGTCACATCGCAGAGGGTTGGAGTGTAAGCTGACCTCTTGAAGATTTGGCAGGGAGAGCATGATGTGCTGGTGCAGAGCACTCAGTGAGTTGGAGTTTAGCATTAGACTCTCAAGCCTGCTCAGCTTGAGGAAAGCCTGTGGATGAATGTAGGACAGACGCGGGTTGTTTGTGATCTCAAGCTTGGTGAGCTCTGGAAGGTTCTGCAGGGCGGCCCTATCAATGGACACCAGCTCCTCCATGTTGTTTAAACCGAGCTCCTTCAGGTGAACCATATCTTGGAAGTCTCCTGTTCCAATCAGTTTGATGCGGTTCTTGTTGAGGTCAAGAAACTTCAATCCTGGTACTCTCCTGAGGGCCTGAGTTGGAACTTTAGTCAGAAGATTATCATAGAAGGAGAGGCTCTCTAGGCTGTCCAGGCCTTCTAGTGCTTTTTCAGCCAAGCCTTTTAGACCCATACCGCCAAGGACAAGACTCCGGAGGGATTTCAGGGCAATAAAGCCACGCTCAGGAAGCGACTCCACAGGATTACCCCCAAGCATGAGAACCTCCAAGCGAGGCAAAGCCTTGAACCACTGAGGGTCAACAGTGGTGAGTCTGTTGTTGTTGATATGAAGACGGAATAGCGAGTCTAGGCCAACAAAGGCCCCAGGTGCTATTGAATGTAAGTAGTTGTGACTGAGAAAAAGCTCCTGCAAAGCTGGCAGTGATGCAAAAGAAGCCTCAGGAAGGTGAGTGAGATGGTTTTCCTCCAGGTGTAGAGACAGAAGGGAGGGAAGGGAGAAACGGTCGGTTATTGTCCTGACGTGACTGAAGCGGTTCTGAGAGAGGTCGAGATCGGTGAGGTTGGGGAGTCCATGCAGCACTGCAGTGTCCAGCACTGACAGGAGATTGCTCTGCAGGTGCAAGGTGTGCGTGTCCAGGGGTATTGGTGATGGGAGCTTAGTCAGCAGCAAATCATTGCAGTCCACAGTGGGGGCTTCGTGGTAAACGGAATCGGGGGAGAACCATGGCTTGATCTGACACACGCACCTCGCGGGACATGAGACGTGCCATGGTAGTGCGGGAGGTTGGGAGCCCATAACAATGGGCACACACATACCACCGAACACACACAAGAGACAATGTGACTGTAGAAGCACTAAAGCCGGCCTCATAATCCTTACAGGTGATTTAGACGAGCTGGAGAGGAGTTTGTTATGGAGATGTGCGTTTAATCATTTGGACAGCAATTTTTGTAAATCTGTAGTGTGAACAGGCACGCAAGCTATTTGTATATATCAGACAGATGGTTTAGTGTCATCATTCACAAAGTGGCACCCAATTAAAGAGGGACTATAATGTTGACAGACATCTACGGTGGTTTCACACAGAATTAAAAAGCTGAAATGTGTTTCTTCCCATTGCTGAGCTTGCAGAGGCCCTACTGTAGCAAGAGTGTTATTGTGCGTCTTTGATTGCAGTGGTAGAAGTGGGACTGCACAGCGGCTGTAGCTTGATGACGGCCTTTGCTTTCACATCATCAGTCTCACATCCTGACCACAAGCGGCGGACTCGTAGCTCGGGGTGCGGCGGATCTCTGTTTGTCAGAAACAGAACAAAAGAGAGAGAAAGGGATTCAGACAAAAAGGAGCATAAAAACTGTTTCGTACAGTCTGTTAATGCTGCATGTGAGACTTTAAAAACAGCACAGTTTTGCTCATGTGTGATAACAAAGTCATGGTAGAATCAGGCAGAGATTTAAAAGCAGAATAGGGAGGAGATAAAGAAAAGAAGTTGGACGAGAACGGGTTAAAAGTCTGAGATGAGAATGTCTGTTTTTCAGTGTGAGATTTAGCCTCGACTCTACCGTTAGACACGGACAGAATGATGATTAAAAACTAAGAGAAGAAGCAGGGAGAAGATTGTGCTCTGTTGTAATCGTATCTCAGCCAGTAGGAGAAAGGGTAAATATGCAGGAATGATGAAATCACGTAGCATGTACATAAATATTTCACGCTGGTACTTCACATTCAGAGCCCGTCAGAGCATAGCGTCCCACAAATGTTATTCATTATGTAACAGTTAAAAAGACCCTAAGGTTCTTTTATGTTCATATCAGTGTTCTGTACTTAAGATTATAAAGGGAAAGACTCAGTGAATGTAATGCACACACACACACACACACACACACCAAAGAGACTTACTGCTCAGTATTCATGGTGAAAAATCGTCACACTAACACATCAAACATTTAGAGCATCATGCCGGTAATTAGCTGACCAAAACTGCAGGCACCCTACGGTGGGAAAAATTATGTGCTGTCCTTAGAAATATCAGCTTCTAGAAATCTTTAATTTGAAAATCACCAAAGACATTTTTTTTAAACCAGGCAAAGTATGACCTAAGCCTAAGTGATAAGCTCAAATGCATTTTATTAGAATTATTATTTCTTTTCACTTTTTGTTTTTTAATTCACTTTAGATGTAATTATTTTCCAGAGTGGATGTGTGTTTATATGTGTGTTTTTTTTAGCTTTCATTAGTTTTAGTGGTTTAATCGCTTTAATTATTATAACATTGAGGATATGTGCCAAAGGCAAGATCTGAGGAGTTTGGTACAGATGTTGCAAAACAAACACAACCCGAGTGTAAATAAACAAAACCTCTTCAGGCAGGTTGTGTTGTTAAATGTGACAGAAACTAAGACTGAGGAAATTTCCTTTGTATTTTTACATTTTATTTCAGGTAAAATGTTTTTTCATATCTCCTTAGTTAACTATCTATGACAACCTTGGTGACAAGGTATAGCTAAAATATTTTTCCGCTGTCAGTAACATTGTTACAGCTGATGCAGGACGACTACATCAGCTCCCAAATTTAAGCTTTAAATTGCTTCATTAATCACTAACATTGCCTGACTGACACAGTGCGACTGCCCACTGTGGTTATAAATGAACCAGTAAAAATAAGTAGCCAGTTGTACGCCGTGCAAACAATTTTAATAATAATAATTAAAAAAAGATGCAGACATGCAAAAACAACAAAAAACAAAACAAATAGATGAAAAAAGTGCAGAAAAATTCCTTTTAGTGTGGATAAAAATAGCTAGCAAAAGTCATTATATTTATATTTTAAATGTACAGAATTACTTTGACAAGTCTGACCTTTAGACACTAAACTTCAGAGTTACATCATAGAACAGACAGGCTTTGTTGGAAAAGTGTTTCTTTTATGGGTTCAGTTATTTTATTATTCTAGCAGAGACAACAGCTACACTGATTTGTTGTAGGAAGCTCCAAGCATACATGAATGTGACGCACAAACATTTTAATCAATACATTAATACATATTCATATGTGCATGTTATTATATACCGACCTAAGCAGTTCTCATCACAGTGTTCTTCCCCCTCTAGCTGGTATTTCACATTTTTATTTTCACCAGAACAAAATATTCTTTTGAATCTGTTGGAGTAACCTTTAAGTTATAATAGCCAAGGCTAGACACATAGTTGATTTATTTTTGCAAATCTCCCGTGTTGACTGTGTTGTGAGGACTAATTTGGATACACTGTAAATTAGCTCATAAGACTATGGCTGAAACAACAATAACTGGAATGAGGCAATGTGCAGTTTTAGTGCAGCTTGCAATACCATCAGGGAGATGTTTGATTTTTTTCATTGCTTTAATCTACATCATGGCAGAAACCTCAAACATAGAGTCAGAGAGTTCTGATTGAGGCCTGTGGCAGATCTCAGCGCCATGGAGTGATGGACCGCTTTGAAAAAGCAGAGGTGGTCACAGCAGAAATTGATTTGATGTAAGTTCTTTGAATTGAGATGTCACTGGATAACCTTTTCTCCACCATCTCCACAACTGACCTCTAAGTCGGCCACTTTTTTTACTTTTACTGATCCAGTAAAAGTAACATCAACTAAATGTCGAGTCCTGTCTCCTAAATTACTGTACTCCAGAAAAGGCCACCCAGTGGTTTATGAAACGGATAACCACACGTTCAGTGCAAAAGTGCCCTGAACCTGCAATATTTCTATTGGCCAGCAGGGGGCGACTTGTGTCGAAATCTCTGGTAAAATGGCCCTGAGCTCACTTGACCTCGGTAAACTCTTTCCTGATAGGTTTGTGGGCTCAATCACTAGTTCCAAGTCCTATTGAGCACAACATATTCAACAGGTTGGACTACTGCTGTTGAACCCTCTCAAATCCCAGAGTGAATCCGTCAAGTGATTGCCTATCCAAGGCTTTGCTTTCCGTTTCTGTCACTCGCCCTCTTCCCCTTCTCTTATTTCTCTCAGCTCTTTGTCTTCTGATGAGTAGAGTTTCCACAATTTTATCCACCTTCCACCATTTCAGCTACCTAGGAAAAATTACAAATAGCTGCCGGGGAAAACAAAAGCACTATTCTTCTCCTGTTTTGGTCGTACAATCATGCCTTCATTGTCCCAGAAGATTTCATATCCACTGCCAAACTGAAGTGAAAGCAATTCTCACAGATTACCAGCCTAAACCCAGATGATGCCATTATAACTTTGCCACATAAAGTAAACTTTAAAAAAGATGAAAGCACTGCTACGTCTGCCTTAAAGGTGTTCTACACAAGAACTTCTGTTCTGCATGATAATAAAAACTGTTTATATTTAGATGAATTTATTTATTTATTCATCTCAGTTGCAGAGTTTTCCTATCAAAACCCCTACAGGCGTCAGTCTCTTGACTTAACAGAAGATCATGTACAGCTGATGTCTGTCGACCAAATTACTATCAAGCAATAAAATTAATTATCTGCCTTTGTTTAGAGCAGTTACAACAACAGTGAAAGCTATAAGAATCCAAACACCATATTATTGAAATGTATGCGAGATTTGTGAAACAATTGTTGTGGGTGCAAAGTGTAAGTCAGTGTCTGAGCTGAGACGCTAACAACACGGGAGCGGTTCCCACCTCCCGGGGCTCTTCTTACGCTTCTATCAGCCATTCGCTTTCATCTCCACTCTCTCATCTTTTTACAAGCAACCTGCTCAATAATGGATTTGTCATTTAATTTTGATGTCCTCCATTTTTCATCATTTGCTCTCAAAAGCTCATGCAATTTTGGCAGTTTCAGGAGAGCAGAACAATGTGCTGATAGGTGTATACAAAGGGCTTGTGATGTGAGGACTTGTAATTTTGACTATGGATAAATAATTTTTAATCACATTTGTTATTTATTTAGCGGGGACGTGCACAATACATGTATCGTAACAAACAAAAGGGACCAATATGTGCTAAAAGCTTTTCATCTGTAGTTCATCGCTATTCTGTGGGCATTACTTTATCTCTCTTTATCTCTTAGTGCTCAATATTAGTCTGTACACTCTTCTGATTCACATTTAAGCCCATAATATAACTGTATCCCGACTACACAAGGGCAATAAAAACAAAACGCAAAAAACAGCTGCACTGACACTTGAATTAAAATCTGTGTACCTGTGTACATGCACCACCTTACTATAAGGTGTCTCACTACTAATTCATAAAGAATATTAGTAGTGCTCCTCCACTTTAATTGGACAGTGGAAAAAAAATGCTCACAATCAATACCACAGAAGAAGAGATATCACTTTTAATCCATACTTTCTTCTTCTTCAACATTTAAGTGCGAAAGCTATTTATTGTAGCTTCGAGCTGCTAGTTTCAAGATAATGATCAGGCTTTTTCTTCCAGCTACACACGATCGGCTTTTCTTGAATGCACAAAAGGTTGCGTACAGCCTATTTGGACTTCACGTGTGAAACTGCTGGTGTGTAACACCTGGAGGCCTGTAAACAGACTTCGATTTGTAAAATCAGACGAGTTTCCCTTTAACCACGCCTGCAAAGAATATCTTATGCTACTGGTTGCCTTTTGGGATATGAGCACACTATGTTCTTGGCTCAGGATGATGGGATGCAAAATCAAAACATTAAAACCCACTGATTACTTTTAATAATCATTTGTCATGAGTAGACATTGCCAAAAACAAAAAAAGGGGTTGGAGTTCGTTGTCTGATGTGTTGTCTGTTCTGGCTGTATCACTACTTAAATGCCAGTGCGGTTATTACTTGGTATCAGTGCTTTCTACAAAATGTGCTCCTAATAGAAATAAAAGCATTGACTCAGGCTCAGCAGAAGCTCTTATGGAGATGTCCATTTATGTATTTATGAGTTTTATTGCAACAGTTTTCTAAATCTACTTTTCCAAGAATACAAAATTATGCATATTTTTCAGGATTGTTGGAGAAAGCTTATGTGCTTGGAGCTTGACATGACGTCTGTCCATCTCCCACAAAAACAGATTAATGGTACACATTACCATTCTTCATACAAATGGTTGCACTCACAAAACCTTCACAGACACACAAAAAGCAAACAAAATGTTTTGTATCGACAGTTTTAAAGAAAAATGTGTTACCACATTTATTTGTTTTTGCTTGATGCTTAGGCAATAAACTCTGCACCCAAGTATCTGCATGCAATTAAGTTCTTACCTGTCTACCTGAATAACAAGACTTTTATTAAATCTAAAGCAGAATTAGCAAAAAAACATGTAAAAGCAGACGCGTGTAGACACATATTCATTCACACAAACTCAACAATTATCTGTTTGTTGAAAGAAAAAAGAAAGTGCGGTATGCTAGATTAAAATTTAGCATATCACACAACTAATTTATGGATGTGGGGTACTGAATTACAAGGCGCTGCCTTTCCTTTTATGGGTACTGTCAAAAAATCTGTGTTTTGAAAGTTTTCAAGGAGAAGAACATAGTGATTAAAAGGACAGGGTATATCATATCAGTCACATTCAAGCTTCTCCGGGAGTTAAAGTCAAACACGTCTCTCCTTTGGGCTCCTTTGGACTCTCCAGTTTGAGAGAAGCCAGGCAGAGACTGAATGAAGCTGCAAGACAAAGAGTGATTTGTATGAAGAAAAGACACATGCTAACGCCAAATAGTCTTTGCATATCGGTCTTGTTTGGTGAGTGCAGATATGACACGGGGACACTGCAACAGGGCGGAATAGAGACAGAGAGGATTTAGAGAGCAGGAAACAGGGGAGGTATGACAGAGATAGAGGTGCTGGATGCAGATACTTTAAAAACACACACACACACACACACACACACACACACACACACACATACAGACGCATTGCTCTGCAGCTCAATTTCTTCCAGCATGCACTAAGACA
>VUQG01016937.1:17494-45252 GCA_015106755.1 Etia nguti
AGAGGGGCAGCAGGAGGAGGGGGGGGGGGGGGGGGGGGGGGGGGGGCGGCGTTGTAAATAACTTATAGGTCTGACAATGGAGGCAAAGTGCCATCGAACCCAAAACATTCAAGAGCAAACGAGTCACTGTGAAAAGTTCAGTAATGCGGAGCATGAATGCCCAACTGAATTCCAAACAAGAACATTTGGCTCTTGCCAAAGTTTAAGTGGATGAGTTCAGTCACACATATATATTTCATGAGGTTAATGGGCCCCATCAAACAGTGATTAGAGATTCTTCTGGGAGGCTTTTATTCCAGAGTGACAACTAGGTTGGCTGGGCCAGATCTAGTCAGTAACAGGTCAAAAACAATGTTGCTGTGTGTGATATTTCCTGACACTGCAGACTGAATATATAAATTAAACATACGTAACCCTTGACCCACAGTATTAGCCAAACAGTGAGGGTACCTGACACTTTTAATTCTTTAGACTACACATTCTGGCTAAAACACTGCCAAAAAAAATTGTTGAATGATTAAGCGCACCAAACGTAATGGATGCTTCTACAGAATCGACCAGGCCTTGTCAATTCTTTATTAATATTATGATATATTTCCATGATATTGCTTTCTAATTCTTCCTCAGGAGGAAAGGTAGCAATGACAGAGACACAAATTTCCTTCATTTTATTTATAGTGCTTAAGTTTTAGCCTAGCACAAACCTGATCAGGATACATGGCCCTGACAAAAGTTTCTTGAGATGTGAACTCAAGGAGTTCTGAAATAGTTCAACAGCCAGGTGAGTAGACACTCGGGGGAGGATTAAAAAGGAAGTTCTCGTCCGTAAAGAGAACCACAACATTTTAGGCTTACA
The DNA here is from genome assembly GCA_015106755.1 of Etia nguti. Classification (NCBI taxonomy): domain Eukaryota; kingdom Metazoa; phylum Chordata; class Actinopteri; order Cichliformes; family Cichlidae; genus Etia; species Etia nguti. The sequence goes on from VUQG01016937.1 coordinate 18,351, forward strand.
AAGCCCTCAAAGATCTTCAGTGACCATGACTGAGCCCATGAAAGTTAAAGTAATGGTTATAATGAGCCCACTTAAGGTTGGGCGAAAAGGTCATGTGAAAGCATACACCATTATGTCTGGTTTAAAAAATATCAGCAACAACTTTCTTTATTATTTAAGCCCCTTCTAAATGGTAAAAACTGTGGCTTGAATATCACACTGCTTTCTGAAATATATTTTATATATAGTGCAACCTAAAGTGACCGATGCTAGTGAATCAGTCATATTGAATCAATCACACACAACATATTTTTTTAATACTAAACAGACTAAAGCCTAGTCTAGAAATAAAGATCAATATGAGCTGAATTGGAATACCTATGATGTAGTCTAATGCAACCTAATTCAATTGAAATACCATTAGATCTGCAAGCTGACAGTTCTATTGAACAATCACAGGTTACAAAATTAGGTCACTGATCTAAAAGAAAGACATTTTATATGCACGAGAACATTGTGATGAAAAATCCAATATGCATAATAAAATATATATCTGGACATCTGGCTTTTTCATGTCTATCCAAGCACTTCACTATATAAATGTATCAATATTATTATATTATAATAGAGAATACCCTATAGAGTGAGCCTGGGTTTACCAAATATGAAGTTATTGTATGATTTGTCGTGTGCATTGTTATTACTTGCAATATTAAGGCAAAATAAAAGCGAAAGTAAAGTAAAAAAGAAAAAAGTGCTTGTCTTTGAAAAGTAATTCTGTTTGGAGCTAAACAACTAACCATCTTCCTTTTTTAATATTAAGTAAAAGATACAATGTTTAATATTATGCATTGTACATAGACTGTATAATAGGAAATAGCAATTTTTGTCATTAAGAGCTTACATGTGACTTAACTTACCCATGAGTACTCACAAAAAGTGGAGTTCATTTTTCTAAAGCAGAACAGCAGAGAGATATTGATTCGCATATATCAAGAACATAATTATAAAAAGTCAAATTATTTACTTTATTACTTAATATGCAGTGCTTTGATAATATTATGTAAACACCAGAACTGCTGTAGCTGGAAGCTTCAGTACCCCTGGTCTTTTTTTTTTTTTTTACCATTAGCATTTTTTCTTATAAATATAGATTTGATTAAAAAAATGTAATTCTCTCACAAAAACAAAACCTACATGTTATATTTTGTCTCTCAAAGCTATACTTTATAAATCAGCTACTACTGGTAATTTTGGTAATTTTGAGTGGTAATAAACTGGAATGCCTGTGCTCTGCTGGTACCAGTGATTAGGCATGACATCCCTCTTCCCACCTCATTGATGGCACCACTGGCAGCAATGCACTGTGATTTGCTTTTTATCAGTTAAAATCTCAAAGAATCTGCTATAACTCTTTACAGAACTTTAACCACATGTTTTACCTAACCTTACCATGAACCAGAGTTGAAGGATATTACCAACACTTATTTGGAAGCCCTTCTGTCAGTTGTTGTGCTCATTAAACCCGTGCAAACAAGAAAGAATATAGAGGAAAAGATGCAGAAAAACATCTAGAGTTGAAAATAAACTTACAAAGAAAAACAAAAATATCAACAGAAACATCACAAGATAACATTCAATTATTATTTTTTTGCTTAAGGAGAACCTCAGACGTCCAAATGGAGAAAAAAAGGTTTTATTTGTTTGGTTTAACAAATTCTATGGCGCGCATGGAAAAGGACAGAGAGAGAGAAAGAAAAAAACTGAGCGTTTTGCAATTATATCAATATTTGGTTTTTATCAAAATTTTTCACGTGGACTTGACCCTGACAGTGTTTGGAAATGACTGTCACAATGGTTGTGAATGCAATCACTGAACCTACAATTTTTATTTTCCCATGCAGAGATCCTTTTAATATAGTTAACCTGGGAAAGGTGATCTTACATGTAAAAGTAACATCTCAGACTGTTGAGAATGCTTTCATGAGTTGTTTCCATCTAATCATGAAGATCAGTTATCTTTAATTCTGGGATTCATTAATAGATATGTAGTTCCCTTTAGTTAGCTTTAGTTTTCTTATAGGTTGACTATAAGATTGACTTAATTAATGCCAGTCCTAATTGCTATGCTCAGCCCCACGCTCAACTCTGCCCTTTAACATACGCAGTTCTGGTTTTCCTCCAGTAGGTGGCCTTGTTCTCATAGATGAGCAGACCGGACAGAGCAGAAGACTTTGACTGTCCTCAGAAACACTGAATTTATTAATAAAAATACTCATAACTGAACTAATGTCTTGTTTTGGGTTCAAAGACACTTAAAAGAAGATAGTGGCAGTAATATGCACGATCTTTTCTACCAGGCTAGCAAATGTGATATGGAAGAAAGCAACAACATATTTTGCCATGGCAGATTTCGTTTGCACTGATATTAAGATAGTTTATTTTAATAATCAATAAATAATTGGAAGCAGTATGGATATGCTGCACCTCTTGAATCTATGCAATACAGCTGAACTGAGCTGAACTCTGACGAGTAATTCCCAAGGTGCTCTAAATAATATCATCTTTAATAATCAGGCTCGTCTCATTTAGTAAAGAAGGAGTTTAATCTTTAGGATAGTTTCAATAAAAACATAGTGATTATTTAGATGTTATTTTTCTTTATTTTATTGGTAAATGATTAAACAGGATTTTGATAATGAACATATTTTAATCTTACCAACACGAGTCAAAATGATTCGTTGCCTTTATACGTTTTCATTTCATCTTTGTTAAAAATCAAAATATGAACATCTGAACTCTGAAGCTTTTGTCAGTCATACACATCAAAGAGATTTTTTTTTTTTTTCCAGAATGGAGGAGAGGTACGGTGGAGCGATTGGAGAGTCCGATGTTGACGTAATGACGTCAGAAGAACAGCGCGTGGGACCCCGCAGCCTCTTCGGCCCCCCTCCAGTCCGGAGAGACACAAGTTATCAGGGAGGCAGCCGAAGGGGCAGTTCGTCTTCTTACATCTTTTCCTCATCTACAATCCCCTCTACCCGTCCTGTATGGTGGATATTATTTTCAGCTCTTCTTTCTTGGGTGATATGGGGGATCATTCCAAAAGTAAGTAAGCCAAGTGGTTCGGTCAAGTTTTAAGTGGCAGATTTTGTTTTCGTCGCTGTGGCTACATGGTGTATTGGGCAGTGCGCCGATTATTTCACTTATTTTCTCAGTAATGCTATAGTAATTTGTGTGGCTGTGTGTTTCAGTTGAGATTATGATAAACGAAACAATTCCGTATTTTGCTTTTTGAGTACTGGCTAAAGTCCCCAGCTGTTACATAATAGCAAGTGTTGTGAAGTCTGCAAAACAGAGAAGCTACTTTAAAACCCCCCCACAGTGAAACATTATAGGAATAAATGGTGCAGTTGTTTGTCGTGTTCTTTCGGATGCATTTTCAGTCTGTGGACTCTTTGCAGAGAAGCCAGGATTCGCGATGTGTGTAGGATGTGGAAGTCAGATCCATGACCAGTACATACTGAGAGTCTCTCCCGATCTGGAGTGGCACGCAGCCTGTCTAAAGTGTGCGGAGTGCAGCCAGTACTTGGATGAGACCTGTACTTGTTTCGTCCGGGACGGCAAAACCTACTGCAAAAGAGATTATGTAAGGTAGGGTTTAAAAAAAAGAAAGAAAGAATCCACTTAGTTACCAAATCATATTAGTCGGTGTAAATTTAATGTTGGCTATTTAGGCTATTCATAACAATTTCCATTATGAAAAAAGTGACTGAACTGTGGACACAAAATAAAATAAAAATCACAAGAAAACCTCTGTAACATACATCTTAATCGCACAATTTATCATAAAATTTTGCATAAACGAAAAACATACCTAGGCCTACACATTGCTTTAACATGTTATCAATGAAAATATATGATAAAATGCCTTAAACACTTAAAATAGCTAAAACTTACATCTTTGACTGAACAGCCCAAAGTTTTGTGTGTGTGTGTGTGTGTGTGTGTGTGTTGTTATTTACATTTACCACAGATTTTTAATGCTATTCAATGAATCCATTTTTGCCAGGCTGTTTGGAATTAAATGCGCAAAATGCAACCTGGGGTTCAGCAGCAGCGATTTGGTGATGAGAGCTCGGGATAACGTGTACCACATCGAGTGTTTTCGGTGCTCCGTGTGCAGCAGGCAACTGCTGCCGGGAGACGAGTTTTCTCTCCGGGAAGAGGAGCTGCTGTGCCGGGCGGACCACAGCCTGCTGCTGGAGAGGAGCTCCGCAGGAAGCCCCGTCAGTCCCGGACACATCCACTCCAACAGACCGCTGCACCTGGCAGGTAAGTTATTATTATTATTATTATTATTATTATTATTATTATTATTATTATTATTAGTCCTGTGAATTTATTGAAACTCTGTCCTAAAAAACGCTCTTTTATAAAAACTTGGAAATTATCTGAGTGTATGTACAAATTATGACTAAAATCCTTGTAAAATGGTCAAGGTTTATTCTTATTGTTATTATTTTTAAAACTTTATCTTCTTCCGCCCTCAGCATGCAGGTAATTTGTTGTGATAGGACTGTGTGTGTGTGTGTTTGTGTGCGTGTGTGTGTCAGCTGTGTGCTGCGACCTTTCTTAGGGCTAATTTCATAATTGATCTCATTAGGAGTAACCTGCTCTGTTGCCATTATCTGAATAATCTGGTATTTGAGTCGGCTGTGACAGTGTGTGCGTGTGTGTACGTGTGTTCGCAAAGATCCCGAGGGCGTTTGACCACAGAAAGAAAATAAAGTAAACGTGTGAATTATGCTCACAACTTCCTGATTAGTAAAACAGAACAGGTTTGTACACGTCAGTAAAACACGGGTCTCTAGCTGTGACATCGCTGCTCCTTTTTCACATTTAATAAAAATGTTCCCTTTTATGGCGACAGCGATTCACGACGTGAGTTCAGCTGGAAAGTGCAGCCTTGAAAAACAGTTATTAATTGTAACAAATCGATTTTTACGCTTATTGTGCGTTATTTTATTACACTCCGAGAGAATGTAGAAATCATAATTGTTTTTCTTATCTGCAGATAAAAATGAAAGCAGCGGGCATTTCTGGCAATATTGATTTAAACAGCAGTTTACCGGAACGTGGTTTAAAAACGTTGCAGAGTTTTTTTTCTCTTAGTTTAATTCACGTCAGGCTGATGAATATGGCTGGTTTTTCCTGCATAATGTAAATCCATCTAAAGTGATTTAGAAGGCAAAAGTGCACAGACTGAGATGAATGGGCTGCAGAGTAATTGTATCAAAACATTAATGTTTCCTGTACAAGACCTTCTTAGTGTGTCACAGTCACTGACAGACGTTTTCCTTTCTCCGTCCTCAGCAGATCCTGTAACGGTGCGGCAGGCTCCGCATCGGAACCACGTCCACAAGCAGTCGGAGAAGACAACGCGGGTCAGAACGGTGCTAAACGAGAAGCAGCTCCATACGTTGCGGACCTGCTACAACGCCAACCCGAGGCCGGACGCGCTGATGAAGGAGCAGCTGGTGGAGATGACTGGCCTGAGCCCAAGGGTGATCCGGGTCTGGTTCCAGAACAAGCGCTGCAAAGACAAAAAGAAATCTATCCTCATGAAGCAGCTCCAGCAGCAGCAGCAGAGCGATAAGACTGTAAGCATCTTCGTAAGTTTGACCGCTTAATTACTATCTTCAATCGTTCTTTCATTTAAAGCCATGACCTGAATGTGAACTCGGTTATTTGTTTGATGCTGCCATACATCTTTGTGACATGTAAGTTCTCCTGCAAAGTTGCAAACAGATGCAACTCCCACGAAAATAACCTGATAGCTTATGATTTTGTTCTTTTTGTTTGCTTTGTGATTTTTTATTTTTTCCATTAGAGGCTAATCCTTTGCGTTTAACCTTTAGTAAACTTGTGATTCTACTTACTTTACTTACAGTGAGGCCCAGTGCAACCTTGCAGTGCTATGCTGTATTCAAACTTTATGTCAATGAATAATAAATCAGCTACTTTGGCTTCAGCTGCCTGCCATGAAAGATAAAAAGGGTTCTCTGTATACAAGCTTTCTCTGCATTAGATCAGTTTTTCAGTCTTTTATACGCCCCTAAAAAAACTTCAATAAAAATCCTGTCCTTTATTTATTATTTATTTTTATTTATTTTCCTCCCACAAATATTGCATTCACCACAAGTGCTCTATGAAGATGAGCATGTGCAGGGTTCATAGGGGCCAGAAGGATAAACAGAACCTCTCTGGACACCACGGTTGTTGACAGATTCTTCCTTGCAGAAAAGAGACACATCGTTCTTATTCTGGGTGTTTTTGTAAAATATTCTCAGAGCCTGCAGGGCCTCACGGGGACGCCACTTGTGGCTGGAAGTCCTATTCGACATGAGGGAAACGTGCAGGGAAACCCAGTGGAGGTTCAGACCTACCAGCCTCCATGGAAAGCCTTGAGTGAATTCGCCCTGCAGAGCGACCTGGATCAGCCAGCTTTTCAACAACTGGTGTGTGTGTTCAGGACAGACTGAATGTGACATGATTTATACATATATAGGCTGCTGGTGCACTGCATGTGCACGAAAACAATAGCCAGTAAATTCTGTAGCATGCAGTCAAATACAGACATGCAACACATGCACGCACTCACATGCAAAGTAATTATATTTGGCCAAGTGTGCGTGGTGTCCTTTGCAACAGTAAAGCTGAACTTTCACACTTAAAAAAAAACAACTAAAAAAAAACCCCCCAAACAAACAAAAAAACAACAACAACCGTACTAAAGCCAGTATTCTGGTACGTTGTTTTCTGCTCTCAGGTGTCTTTCTCTGAATCGGGATCTCTCGGGAACTCCTCGGGCAGCGACGTGACTTCTTTGTCTTCTCAGTTACCGGACACCCCGAACAGTATGGTACCCAGCCCGGTGGAGACGTGAAACGGGGCCCTCCAGAGCTAATGGTCATCCCTCCTGCAAGGACAGTTGCAGCATGATCCCGGTCCCTTGCATGTGAACAACTCATCACATCGCCCGAAATTTCAGTGGGGGGAGCTTTTTTTTTTTTTTTTTCTTTTTTTTTCCTGACACGCAGAAGTTGGAACCAAGAAAGCACCGATTGACTCCGACTTTTCCTTTCCTTTTTTTTCCTTTTTTGTGTGGAGTTTTCATTGACAAAAAATCTAAGCAGAACAATTGTTGCATGACTTGATACAGAGAACGAAGATGTACAGAATACCTCCCGATGGATATATTACAACAAACCAACCCTCAGAAACAAATTGGAAACATTTCCACGGGGATCCAGATGGACATTTTGCAATTTAATGTGATCATATTGTGTCTTGTTTTTTTCAACATGAGAATTTTTGATACATTCATTTCGTTGTCGAGTCCAGTTGACTTTTTGTCTTAAGGTCAGAGCATGATAATCTGCAAAATATTCGTGTTGTAAAATATTTTATCTTAAGGGCAAGATACAGGTTGTTTGAGCTTCTCGAACAAAAAGTAAATTATTGTTATATTATTTATTGTTAGGAAAGCGATTCGCTAAGGGATTATTAACTGAGAAAAATAAATAAAAACACTGAATACATAAAGTGTCTTCGTGACCAGTCATTGTACAGGCGCATTATTATTTCACATGTGCATTTATAAAGCAATGCAATTTAATGTATTCTAAAAAACGCTTTAAAATGAGTAACTACTGCCCATCTGCCACTTTATGGAACTAATTAAGATTTTCAGGCGCTTTTATTGTGATAAAGTTAAATTCACTGTCCATTCCCAAATACAGGGAACAGATTTTCACTCTTCCTGACAGCGTGTAATTTCTGATTTTAAAAAAAAATTCTTACTCTGGGGCGTGTTTCACGTATTTAAAAAGCATTCATTTCTGCTGAGCTGAGTATGTTGTTTGTCCTGTTCAAGTGAAGCTGGCTCTGCGGTCTTATCAACCCCCTCCATCTTGCGGTGTATTCCTCTTCGGTTATATGGCAGGAATCGGCCAGTGGTCATTTACTATCTCGGGGGCAAAAATCTGCTGTAAATTCTGCTCAGTCCAGTTACTCTAGTTGAGTCAGAAGCCGGTCTAGACAGCGCGCAGGGATCAGCGACCTCTTATCTAGTCCTGGCATCACCTGCAAACGATACACTGACTGAAGCCACAACAAACTAAACACCCCCCACCTTTGACACACTCAAACCCTCAGCAAAGCCCCTCGTAACTGAGGGGAACTGAGAGCAGCTCGTAAAGGGTCACTTCTCCTCTTCGGTTTATTTTCCTTTACTAAATTGCGTTATTGCACTCGGGTCAGCCGAGATGACAGCTCAGACTAAATGGACTGGCATATCTTGCACTGTGTAACAAACCACACACAAACCAAAGTCATCATTTATGTGAAATCTGAGGATAAAGCATTTTAAGATGTACGTAGGAATTTACTCACATTTTTTTTTTTAGGCATTTAGTCTATTACATTTGCTCTAAAGAATTTCTCACTCAATGCACTTTTGCTTCTCTTGATTCTAAAACAAAGGGGAAGATAAAAGAGTGAAAATCGTCTTCAGTGCCAACAGACTTAATGGTTTCGGATAATTCTCTTAATCGATTTCTATCGGAAATATATAGAAACATATTTGAGCATCGTTTCCCTTCTTTTAGACTCAATATAGTGATTTATTTTTTTTTGCTGTATTTACACCGGGCGCCTTTTCACGAAAACAAATGTTTGCAGTTTTTGTTTTTCGTGCTCTGTCAGTGTCTTAATTGTGAAGCTGAATGACAAAGGGCAGATAATAGATTTGTAATCGAGCTATTTCAAATAAGATAGGCAAACAATGCGAGCTGATTAAGATAACATAGATAAGCGAGGAATAACAATGGCGTTTACAGGCAAGAATGCGAGGCCTATTAACTCTCCTCTCCCAGAAAATCATTATATAATGTAAGGACACCGTTAATAACTCACTCGTGAAAAAGACTAAAATATGCAATTTTTATTATTATTTTTAAAACAATATAAAATCAAATCGAGCCACATTTGTTAAAATAAAACAAACTCAGGCTTTATTTGTGGAGTTACATCATCGATTCTGCTTAAGGTGAAAAATAATTCATTTTGGTTCTTAGATGCTCTTCAAGTCTGTTTTAAAATCCGGGCATGATTCAAATGTAACAGAAAAAGAGATAACTTTCACTGAATTAGAAAAGGGCAAACTCTTCAGTAACCTTTAAACGCACAATTACACTCGACAAAAATCATTTGACTCAGGTGTTCAGGTGCGAAGTTTATTTTCCATCTTAGGTTTTCAGTTCTTATGCGATCCCGCGCTGCAAATACAGATCAGAGATCAGACCCTCTGACATCTATACAATGAACTTAAGTAGCCCAGCTGCTGGGAGTACGATCTTCTATCACGTCTATCAGTGGGCGTTTCCTCCCAGTGTGTTAAATACGAACCAAAATAAACACCGCTGATCCCTGCTCAGTAAACGCACTAACACACACGCACCTAAGGATACTTTATCTGCAGCTCTCACTCTTTTCCATACAGACTTAATTTTAATGGAGACATTGTATGGGCCTTGCTGTAACCTGGTTCGTGGCATTAAGGCTATGACAGATACCCTAATAAATGTATGCCTCCCAACTTTGACCCAGAACCCCCGACACCCGATTAACTTCTAGCAGAGCTGATAACGAGGCTGCGCGTGTCATGTTGCCACAGTGCAACTAGATGCTGTTGGAGGGAGTGACACGATGTCATTAATGATTAAGAGGAGGAGTCCATTTAAAGGTGTGATGTAATTCTCTAATTGGTGGAGGGGTGGGCGTAATTAGATCAGGAGAGAAGTAGCAGTGCCGCCCTCCGCAAGACGCATCTTTCACGCGTGGATCACTTATTTATTTATTTGATTTTTTCCGACAAGTTTTTGTTCTGTTTTCTAGAGAAAAACAAGAAATGCACAAGGAAATAACAGTGCCTCATTTTGGATTTCCACATCCGTTTTTGTATTGTTTTTTCCCCAAACAACAACTGTAGCTAATATTCAAAATGACGCTTTATATGATTTAATAGCAGGGGTCAGATATTTATGGACCTATATCACTTTATGATTTATTCTTATTAATGAGCCTTAATTCCAGTTAATTTGTAACGTTTTCTAGGTATTGTTACGGGATTATTTTATCTTGAGCTTTTTAGGCCTCATGGACTAATTTCCTCATGAAATCGCTTTTTTCTTTCTTACATTTTTCTTGCTTTGTAATTTTTTTGTAATAATCCACAATAATCCTGCACTGAACACCAACACATTCATAATGCACAATCGCGTTCAACAAACATAGTTGTTTGCCGTTTACTTAATTTGATATTACATCTGATAAAGTAAAATAATAACATAAATGTGTTTTAGAGAAATAAAGACACTCCGAGCTCGCTTTTCTTTTTCTTTTAATGAATTTTGGGTAGTCAGTGGTTAAAGTGAAGCTATCCAACTCTTTAGGCACATAGACAAAAACATGGGACACAGAGTAAAGAGATTAAAGTACTTTGTGTCGATCTGAATTGTATAAGTAATTTAAAAAAAAATAATGAAGGACTGTCATATTATGTGAACTATATGTGAACCACCCATTTAATCTAACAGCCTTGCCATTAGTAGGCCACAAATTATTATTATTATTATTGTTATTATTATTATTATTATTATTCAACTAACATCCTCATGTTGACCTTCTCAGATTTTCTCATGAAGACAGTTTATATTCTGCTTTTAGAAAGGTTGAATTTCGTATGGATAGGCACAAAAAAAGAAAAAGTGAACGACAGAAAACTGTTTTTAGAAAACAGTGAGCTCAGACTGCTCAATTAGCATTACTAAATTGTAGAAATTTTGTAAAAGTGGCATGTGCATGATTTCTGTAATTTATGTGAAGCCTCTGCGAAAGTTTCGACTCTTGAGTTCCACTTTGACCTTGGTGTAGCTTTGGGGGCCACCAGCAGAGGAACAGCCGGGACGAACTTCAAGTCCAAAACTCTCAAGGGAAGCTTTCTGACAAACTGACTTAATGCAGAGACAGATCTGGACGTTTTGTTCTATTTTAAAAGCGAGAGAGAGAGAGAGAAAAAAACAAGACAAAAGGAGGCTCAGTGTGGTGGGGTAAGAGAAAGCATTTAGGAACAATGAGTTGACTGAGGGTCTCAGTAGATTTATTAAAATTAAATAATTTAATATGATAGATGTGAAGCAAAGTCTTGGATCTATTTTGGCATTGTGGCTAACTAACTAGGAAGCAAACCTAGAAATGAATTACTCCCATAAAAAATTATTGACTCGATATGAAATAAAAAATCTTTATTTGTCTTATTTGTTTTAATGTGAAACAGCCAAAAAACAAACATTACCCTCAGCATGAAAATCAATGCATTTTATTCTGTATTTACACTGTGTTTTCTTCACCTCTGGCAAGGTGTTAAATGGGAAATTTAAGGACCAATTTATCTTAGATGGGTAATAGCCAATTTAACATCTGGTGACAAGAATTTAATCATCTGTACTCTTAGGTTACAGTGATGATGAAAGGATAGTGTCAACATCTGTGTGTATTACCTTGCATCTTGTGCGCTATTGATCCTGGAGAATAAATGCTGCTTTTATGGGAAAATGACACAATGAGTAAATATCCACATATTATCCTGTAAACATTTAAAATCCCTGAGGTGGGGGATAAGATATTTTAGAATGCTGAATTAAAAAAAATTATGACCAACATGCTTTATTTTTAAGCCCAAGTTTCTATCTCGATTTAAATAAGTTAAAACTACAAAAGAAGGAAATTTTGTATGCAAGCAAAGTTTCTTTCTTATATTCTATGATACGTTAGGTGAATCTGTAGGGAAAGACATTGCAACAGTAGCAACTTGCATTACACCACAAAAGCCATATGTGTGTGCACTGAAGCATGCATGCTCTCATCTGTGCATGCAAGAGTTTCTGGGCATGTTAAACAGGGATGGTGAGCAGACCTCAGGCTTACCTGGAACACACACAGAGAGCCACAATCAGCCTCTCTGGTATCGCTGCTGAGACAGTGTCAGATCTCTGTAAATCACAGCGCCCCACCCACACATAAATCTACTGCAAAAACAACACACCAACACCCATTAGGAGGAGAGAGAAAGGTTGGAGCTGCCCCGGTTTACAATGACTTGCTATAAAACACAATGAGGGTTCACCTGTACTTGCCACCTCCCTTTGAGAAGGAAAACTGTCATTAGCTGAACAAAAAGGACAAACAAGTGTCACTGGAAGCAAACAATGAGGCAGTGAGTGTGAGTCACTTAAGATGAGAAACGCCATCAAAAGGTTTCAGGGAGACACACTGGCGTTCGTGAGGGTCATATCAGTGTCAGTTCAGGAGTTCAAGAATGTTTTCTGGAAGTCTTTGTGTTTTAGATTTAGGACTAAAGTTCAATTAACCTCCTGACTCATGAGTTAAAATTTGGATAGAAATAACCTTTAATTATAGCATTCAGAGCAGAAAATGAAATGTAAATGCCACTGAAATACTGTTCCTGTCAGCTGCAAATGCAGTGACTCATCTTTTCATGAAAGAGGGAAATTAAGTTCAAGTTTATATTGATGTTTTCATCTAAGGGAGGCCATAGTTTGTCAAAAACACATAAGGAACTGCTATATATGCACTTACTCAAGTATACGTAATTTTCTATATGTGTGCTATACATCTATTTGCATCTGGAAATGTTTTTAAATACCAATGCAAAATCTTTCCTAAAAGACAGGAATTAGGTCCACCTTTTCATCAGTGCCACAGCAGCAGCAGCAGTAGCAGCAGCAGCCTGGAAACGCCCACATACTGTGACCAGCTTAAGAAATGGTCCTCAGCACTGAGGACACACAGGGAGCAGCACAAATGGTCCTGAGTCAGTGAGAGAGAAAGAGAACAAAATAAAAAAAGGGGGAAGAGGGTACAAAAAAGGAGGGGAGGGCTCTGTATGTCAACTGCTGTGATCCCCTCGTCCCAAGACGGTCCTGCCACTTTAAGAAATGAAGCAATATCATTAATGGAGGCCTCTGAGGGCTGACATCTTGCTCCAATTCACCAGTCCCCCGTCCATCACACTATTACGGTAGGCCCAGCAGTATTAAAATCCAATCACTCCTATGGCTAGTTTGATTAAGGAGGGCAACTGCACAAAGGAGGGGCTCTGACCCATTGTTGCCTTTGCCAGGGAGTCCCCAGAGGCTGGAACAGGTTTTCGCCACAGACAAGGCCCAGTCACAACCCTTTAGAATGATGCAGAGTCAGTCCTAAATGTTGAAATTTTTTGTTTTGTTTTCTCTTATACTTGTCAGCATGGGCAGAGGCTCATGTCAAACAATGGTCAGACATAGCCTGCAGAAATGACTCATGCTGGATGAAGCATGTTTATTTAGGAAAAGGAAACTGAATTTTTCAAATTCACTGTGGGTTATGTGAGGCCAGCATCCAAGAGTTATATTTTTGAAAAAAAAATTGCAGTACCACACACCCTTAGGATATCAAATAATACATAAAGACAGCTATTTAAAAATGCATATACTGTTTTTATTTTTATTTATTTATTTTTACATCTACACAGCGGGTCTTTCAGCTATATGGTCGTTTGCAACTTTGATCCAGACTGATATATCTTCATGTCTATTTGATAAGCAGACATTCATGATTCCCAGAGGATAAAACCAACAACTTTCAGGTTTCCTCACTCTTCCACCAGTGACAATGATATTTCACAACAGTAGCTGAATAAATTACTGGGAAACATTTTCTAGTGCTCAGAGGATGTAGTGGCTTTGACTTTGGTGATACTGTTATATTACTACACTATCAGCACACTACACAAGTCAAGTTTTCATTTATTCTGTCAATTATAGCATCATACCTTTTAGATTTAATGGACTGACACAAAGTCTTTTACAAATATTTAAAGGATGAGTCCCATTAACTGAGGTGATGATGGGATTTTTACTCAAACAGCATCACCATGATGTATGCATGACACTTTTAATTTAAATTAATTCTCAAACCACCTCTGTACTCTTAAACACTTCATTCTCATACAGGTGCTGGTACCGTGGACTTATTTGTTACTGTTTTTATTTTCATTACAAGTTTCTGGATTCCCTGTCTGCCTCATTATATGCAACGTCACAGTTTTTTCTGATTCTGTATCTGAGTGTCTCAGTAGTCCAGTACTGGTGAGAACTGTGACATTTAAAAAATTAAATACTGAAAGCATCTTCATAGTAAATCATCATCACCAGTTATAGTTGCAGACTCTCTACACTGAGTGCAGTTAATTTGCCCCAAAATAGAGAAGAAAACATTGAATAAAAATAGAGTCGTTCTTCCACGAATCTTTTTGGCCTTTTTTCCTTGTATTGGTATTTGCTTTGGAAAAGTGATTAATTTGATTTTTAGTCAGTAAATTGCTATTTTTGTTTATTTGTTTATTTATTTTAATACAAGGCCACTGCTGCTCTGCTTGGGGGCCATTCCTTCAGTCAGATTTTGTCTGGGAAAAAAGGCAGCATCACAGGTACAGACCTTAGAGCAAATTAAAACCAGAAGGCCAGGGTGAGCCTCTTCGACCACAGTGACATAAATTACTGGGATTTACAAGATTTTTAAAACACTTTTAACAATACTCCCCTTTTAATGTGCTCTCTGTTTAATAATGCACTTTAGGTTTTAAGAGCATGATAAACAAACCAATAATTCACTTTTTTATCATCTGAGGGTGAAGCCCTTCAGGACTGCCTTCTACAGCAGTGTTCAAAGGGTCCACAAACAGATGAAATGAAGGGCTGTCGCAAGATGTTTTGGGCAACAGTTGAGACGTAACTGGTGATCACTTTTCTTTTTTGAGGACTAAAGTACAGTAGGGTTCATTTTCCCAAGAACTGGGCAACATTTAAAAGGGACACCGATACTGAAACGAATAAACAAAAGACTTTGTAACAGAAGTTACTGGCCTGTGTCATGAGATGGGGCAGGAAGACTCTTGGGTCATGTGCATGGTACTCTGGATATCCAACATTAAAAGACGAGGCAAGTTTTTAATGTAAGAAAAGAACCTATCACTGTGCGTTTGTTTAAATGGTAAAAAACAAAAAGCAGCAAAGAACTAGAGAACTATAGATTTACATCCTGCTCTCCCTGTAAAAAATTGCATTTTTTTAGACTCATGTTAAGTCAACATGGCTCCATTGCGCTATACACTCATTTGAGTGTGTGTGTGTGTGTGTGTGTGTGTGTGTGTGTGTGTGTGTGTGTGTGTGTGTGTGTGAGATCTCACTGACCCACAAGCTGAAGGAGAAAGAAGAAGAGAGCGCTCGAGGTGATGACTTCTCCACTCACTTAAGGAACTTTGACTTATGAGGTGCACTGCATTTAGCCAAGCTAATGCAAGTGAAGGCTGTGCCATTAACCTCAGGAAAAGAGGCAGTCCTAGGCAGTATGATGCATTCAGATTGGCAGAGGACAATATTTCACTATGACAGGCATTACCAATGAATAATTAAGTGTTTAATATAATGATCTTGAGAGAGAGAGAAAGCGCGAGAGTAAAAAAGAAAGAAAGAGAGAGAAAAGAGAAAATGTCAATTCCACAATTCATTGCCCTTAAAACCTATCTAGCATTATTACCCAGCAGCAGTGCATGGGGGAGAGGGCTTTTGTTGAAACAAATAGGTTTTTGATGGCTCCGCCAGAGTAGTAACGGTTATTAGGTTTGAGAACTCTTTCATGATGGAAGTGGTATCCTGCAGAGCGGAGATCATGAAATTTTAAGTGGGGAATTTACAGCAGAAAGGCTGCGGGACAGTGAGGCCGTCTGGGCCATGCCTGGGGACACATGTGTTTTGGTGAAGCATTATGCTGGTCTAATGTCACCGCAAATAAATAGTTAACAAGCCAGAGATACTTGTGCGTGTTTGAACTGCAGCCTGGCTCACAAACACATCTTCCTTCCTTATTTTTCACCAGAAGAATTTGGGTTTGGAAATAAAGTGACAAGTCAGTTGGGAGAAATGAAAAACATCTACTGCAGGGCTGAATGTTACTCTTACAAAGCCGTGCCTAGTTCCAAAGCATATAGGATGGACTGCATGCAATCAAATTCCAATAACATCAAGCTAAAAAAGATGCTGACATAAAGCAAAAGTACTGAGGCTACTGCAGTACAACTGGCAACATCCCAATATTGTGCAGATATTGTATTCAGTGTTTAATATAACAGCTTCAGAAGAAAAAAAATTGAAAAGAATATAAAACTTTAAAACTTAAAAGTATAAGTATCACCAGTTCTCATTTACATATCTACTAGAATTGAGAACAACAAACAGATAAAGTTAATACACTTCCTTTCAGTTTTTATTCATTTTTTATCTAGCATGATCAGTTGACTAGTGGACAGTCCCATCACTCGTGCCTCATGTGTCGCTACACTGAGTTCCTGATTCCTGCCGAGCAGAGAAAGAACTACCGCCACCTTCTTCAGCGTCACTATCTAACCTCCTCATCTTGTGTGAAAAAATAAAACTTTACTGACTTTTTGTCACGGGACAAAAACGACCAGGGATTTTTGGTATTTTCGCTCGGTGTGAAAAGCACACAGTGGGTGGTCTATATTTACTCATGTAGTTTAAGCCAAGCAGGGAGGCTAATGAAAACTCAGTCTCATAATGTAGTGTTAACACATTTCATTTAAATTTCCTCAGCATTTGCCCACCTTTTATTATAACCAGGCCTGCTGTTCCAAAAAACTATGTGAAATAGTTTCAGTATATGTTTTCTGTGATACACTATTACCAGTTGTTTTTTGCAGCATTTCACAGGCAAGGTCGGAATTTACAAATTATTATCTTTTTAAAGTTTGTGAAAATAAACTATATTTTTTATATATATTTTATATATAGTTTCTCTTTTTATTACCAGCACCTAGTAGTATGTAATATGCCACTACTACCTTAAATTGACACCATCTACACCGAAACAATATGATAGCACTTTGATAATTACTACAGTGGCCAGGTCAGAACTGGGGAGGACAGCAACTCATCCACAGACCAGGTTCAGCGGACGCTGAGGTGCATGGTGCACAGAGGTCACCAACTTTTTGCAAAGTCAATCGTTACAGACTTCCAAACTTCATATTGCCTTCAGATTAGGCCAAGAACAGTGGATAGACAGATTCATGGAATGAGTTTCTATGGCTGAGATGCTGCATCCAAGTCTTTCATCACCAAACTCAACGCAAGGCATTGGATGCAGTGGTGTAAAGCACCCCACCCCACCCCAGATTTGTTGAGTGATGTTTGAGTTTGTTGTTTGAGTGATGAATCACGATTCTCCACCTTGCAATCGCAATCTGGGTTTGGCCTTTGCCAGGAGAACAGTACTTGTCTCACTGCATAGTGCAAAGTGTAAAGTTTGGTAGAGGGGAGATTATGGTGTGGAGGTTGTTTTTCAGGAGTTGGGCTCAGCTCAAATCTAGAGAAAGGAACTCCTAATGCTTCAGCATACCAAGGCAATTTGCACAATTTGCTCCCAACTTTGGGAGCAGTTTGGGGATGGCCTCTTCCCATTCCACCATGACTGAACACCAGCGCACAAAGCAAGGTCCATAAAGATGTTGCTTTGTCCATGAGCGAGTTTGGTGTGGAATAACTTGACTGGCCCTCACAGAGTCCTGACCTCAATCTGTCACAACACCTTTGGGATGAATTAGAGTGGACACTGCAAGCCAGGCATTCTCATCCAGAACAGTTGAATCTGTTCTAGCTGCAAAGGGTGGGCCGATATCAGATTACACCCTAAGGATTAAGAATGGGATGTCACTCAAGTTCATATGCATGTGAAGGCAGACGAATGAATATTTTTGCCCATATAGTGTATGTATAGTGTGTGGTCTGTCAAAAAAATAAATAAATGGCAATGAACTCCAATGCAAACTACTAGTGCTACATAAAGCTAGCATATCACATTTCTAACACAACTTTACACAGTCATTTGAAAGTGGGTGGGATGGAGGGAGTCTTCTGACAATAGTCAAGCAGTTAACAATGAACATCAATCAATGCTACTTTCAGCTGCTTCCTTATTCACAAGGGGTTGCTGCAGAAAGAAGCTTTACAGGTTTGATTTAGCAGATTCTTTTGCCACAGGCCCTTCCTGATGCAGTCCCCGAGGGATCTGGGTGTCCTCCCAGAACTGAACCAGGGGTCTTTCACTGGATGGGCAAATAATCTATAGTAAATACAATAATATAGCTCCACTTAAATGTCTAGTATTGTATTGAAATTTGAATGAGTTTCCAGCAAAAAGATTACAACACTACACTACACATTACACTGACAAGACTATGCTAAACAATACTATTCTATGCTATACTATACTGTAACATTAGTAGACATAGAAAGTCTTATTACAATGTGGTTAATGACAAACATAGGAATTTGTTTCCTGACCAAACACTTTGTATTGAATTCTTGGGTGAAAATAGGCATACTTTTATATATCCTTGTCTTTAAAGCAAACCTGAGTTTACCTAAGTATTTTCTTGGGTTTTCAATAGGCACGCAATCCATCTTTTTCTATTTCCAATATGATGCAGTACCGATTCACTGCCAGCATTAAATGAATTATTTGTATTCCCCACTGTGAGGCAGAGGATGGGAATCATTCTTTATGTGTAAGGAATCATCAACCTCAAATTAAACACTGCTTTCCTGACTTTCAAAATGAAATCCCTCTGTTGTATCACTGACTTCACTATCCTCTACCTCTCAATGAATACAGATAATATTAAGTAGCCAAAATTCTCAATCAATGTTGTCCTCTAAAATTGAGCCAAGGACTAAACTCGCACATTAGCATTATTCACAGTCTACCCACGCCTTCCAAACATAGTCTTACATCTCCAAATGCCCAACAGAGAGTCAATTTCACTCCTCACACTGGTGGCCTTTGGCATCATATATATGTAGTCCTTGTTGCTTGTATGACAGATTCCCATGCATATTCATACCTACATATGGCCCATCGGAATGAAGTCTGTCTACTTGCTGCAGACTATAAAGCGCATGAGGAACTTCATTACTGGGAGTTCTCAATTGGGTCCAGTCAAACCCTGATGATTTCCTTTTCTGTATGTGTGTGTGTGGAGAAGTGTGTGAAGGGACTGTTGGTGGCGGAATAATTTTTAGTTAGTTGTATTCGAGCTTGTGTGGGTGGAGGATGGATCCATGTGAGTTTTGTTGTGGGTTGCAGGGGAGATTGTGTTTGAAAAAAAAAGGGGGGGTATATCAGCGTGTGCGTGTTTTCACGCATCTGTCGTGGAAATGATGGCGGCGGTGTGAAGCGTGTATGTGAACGGTGGGGGTTGAACATGTCTGCATTTGTGCGTGTGCTTTGAGCGGTGTGTGTGTGGGAGTGTGTTTGTGTGTGTGTGTTGTGGCACACGCTCACAGCCTTCTCTTGTTTGTGAGGTGAGAAGAGAGAAAAGTGGAGTCCCTCAGCATGCCTCCACCTCCTCTTGCTCCATCTGCCCATTTCGCTCAGTTCTCCATAAATTAAAAACACCCTACATCTGCTTTGGGGGTACATTGTTAGTTGTGTGCATTCGGTGGTTCCTCTGTTTATGAAAAATTAAACACTTTTTCTGCATTCGATTATTTCCTCACTCCCGAGAGCCCAACTGCTGCATGACAGAGGCCCATGCTTCACCCCAACATGTTAAGAAGACGACCAGGGCTTCCAGCTACAGGAGGGACGGACATCTCAAGTAAAGTGAAAAAAATTAACATCTGTTCATGGTAATGGTAAGCACGTGTGGAGTCTGGAAATGCCACTCATCACTGGTATGATTATCTGCAGCAGCAATGTGCTATATCAAAATAGCAGTTTGTTAAACACTGACACCAAAATTGCATGTGCTGTACAATGTGCTATACATATTATTATATTGAAACTAATAGAGTAAAATGGCAGGAAAAATAATAATGTTAACTCCATGAAAATACACGGAGTGGTCTGCACAACAGCAAACCAATGTTAAAACAAAAAAGTTCCACTCCAACTGTCAATTAAATACTTGTACACTGAAAAAAATCCCAAATGTGCACTTGTTTCTTTCCCTAAATGGATACTCAGATAATAGGGCTGGCCCGATGAAATATCCTTTCCAGTAAGCCAGAGCATCTGTATGCAAGAAGACTTGTATCTGGAGATGAATGGACATTTTAAGGGACACTGTAGCTAATTGGGACAAAAGGGACCACAGGATGGCCCCTAGAGCAGCCAGGCTTGAGTGGAATAATGAGTCTAATCAGAGGTTGTGGTCACAGTGTTGCCCCATACAGCACACCCAGGCCACTGGGGAGGACCTGTGTTTGTCTTTGACATTAACATGCACGGCTCCAGGGCAGTCATATTTGGCCATGGTTTGGTAACTGTGAGCCTTGTAGCAGAACAGGTGTTGCAGGCCGATGAGGCCATCAATCTCTAGCACGCCTGTCTCTGTAGGATTCAGGGTTAATTATCATCAAATAACCCATTAAAGAGAAGGATGGAAGCACAAAGTATGAGGGGATGCTAACCTTGGCAAGAGGGGGACAGCTGGGTTGCGGAGTTAGGTTAAGTTGGCTTTTGATTGTGTTGCTAAGGTAACTAATTTCTGGAAAGACTACTTTTGTAGCAGTGCCAAGTTCTTAGAGGCGACAAGCCAATTTCAGGCCAGTGAGTTTCTAAATTGGGCTTCACTGTTTAGAATGTAACATAAAAAAAAGTTTACTACTAAACAGTCTACCAGATAGCATTAGTTTGGTCATTTACTGGAGTAAATTATAGTTACATTAAATAGATAAATGTAAAACCTATGGTGTAACTGTAACTACAACTAATGTTTTTGTAAAAACTAGTGCGGTGCAGTTTTAGTTTAATCTTGTGCATGTATCTAATTAGTAACAATTATCTTGTAACTGTGACTGAACCTCCTGTTGCAACCATTTTCTGGTACAGCACAGATGCCTTTATCCAGTGCCGTGACATACTGTGAACTATTTTGACCACTATGCTCAGGTGATCAAGGAGGAACGTGTATTCAGGTAAAAAGTGACAGGAAGGTGAGAGACTATGTTAGAATTATATAGATTCATATCTATATAAAACACCCTCATAAAGCACACCTTTTTACTGCAGTGCACCTTTCGACTTAACAGCATCTATCTTAGTGTGGACTACTTCATAAAGCATAAATGGAAAAATGCCATTTGGGTTACTTTTCATGCTCTTAACATATTAATTGGCATTACGGTGAATGTCAGATCATACAGTAAATTGTATCCGGTGGATTCAGTGACATCTGACCTATTGAAAATTTTACAGTGTGCTTATACCTTCATTTATCTACTCAATGTGCCCATGAATATTAAAGGCTGACAATTAAACCCCAGCTGACCTGTGGGATAGGGCGAGACCAGCGCTGTCAAAGTGAGGCAGCATAAATGCACCCGCACAATCACACTCATCTAAATCGCACAAAGGCGAACACCCCTTCCCCCCACGCCCCCAGACTCCCATCTCACCCGTACACAAGACTGCACATAGGCATACAAGCTCTGTCACGGCGTCACACGGTCACAGTGACATGGCTCATGTATGACAGGCACGTCACGCATGTGTCATGTGAATGGTGGGGAGCATCAGCTGAGTCGGTCTGTGTATGTAAATGTTTGGCCAGGGTCAAAGTTAATGCATGTCTCCACCTTGGTTTGGTGATGCAGAACAGAATGTGAACAAGCCACACTGCATAAAAAATACTGTGCTGTACGTTAAACAGGTTTCCATGATTAGAAAGACATTTTAGACTCATTTGCAAAAAGAAGCTACACACTGAATTATTTTAGATCTTTTATAAGACATGTTTGCTTTCTAGGCACCATTTTGCTTTTCAGAGCTACAGTGTATAACTGAACCATTTTAGTTACTCTCGCTGATTACCTCACCATTACTTTTGGCTACGTCTCGCTGATACATAATGTATTTATCGAATAATTGGGAGTTGGCTGAAGCCAAAAACAGATCTAAAAGGAGAATATTAAGACTAACAACTCAATATTGTGCCTGAATGCCTCTGCCCGTGAGGACACAAACAAAGCACCAGGGCAGCTGCTGCTGCTCTGCAAACCTGCTGCAAACACTACACCTTCTACGCAGACAGTGTCAGACTTGCGCTCACCAGGTGGTCAGAAACAGAGCTCCAGATGAATGCTAATATTGCTCTACAGCTGTTAGATGTGCAAACAATTTGCAAAAAAAATTCTCATATTAAAATAAACTTTAATATTAATTTAACTGTCATGGTCTTGGGACTTCTACCCTGTGTAGAATTTCTGTTAATTATTGTATGTTTTCTACCCAGTTTGTTTTTGCTTTTTACCGAAACAAGTTTATTCTCAGTTTTAGCTCTATCTCCTATCGTAATTTATTTTTAGAGCTAATTGTTTAGAGTTAATCACTGAGTTTCATTTTTCCTGCCCTCCCGTGTTCCCTCTGTTAAGTCTCTGTTTCTGTGTACTCTTGTTTTGTTACTTCCTCTTTTGTGTGCTATGTTTCCAGTTTTGTTTCCCCCGTCTCATCTTTTTAGATTAGATTCAGCTGAGTTTCGTTACCCCGGTGTTTCCAGTATCTCTGACTACCTTGAGTGTCTATTTATAGCATCGACCCACCCTTCATCCAGTACAGTACAACATAACAAAGTTGTACTGTTTTCCCAATATGCTCTCTGTCAGTCACCAGATTTAGTTTGCTGTTTCAAGTGCATGTTTGCCATTTTTTTTCATGGAAAAAAAAATAATGCAGGGTTAAGGCTCACTGAGTTATTGTTGAGAGGTTGACTAAAAAAATAATACTGCTCATTTTCATTTATTGATTATTATAGTACAAACTCATAAAAACATATTTAATCACCAACAAATGCACAAAGTCCAACCAATGTTTCCCTGATGTCAAACTCTCAGGCTACATTTACTGTAATGCTGTATTTAACCCACACTAACGGCATTGCATATTCCCCGAGATATTTATATATACAGCCTCATGTAATCACATTATGCTAGAATGATCAGGTTGATTTAAGATGACTCTCTGGAAAGTGCCTCCGCTGTCACCTTATTTTCATCTCCAACCTTGTATTGGTGCATTTGTCCTCTGAATATGTTTTTTTTTTTTAACAGTCAGTCTGGTTTTTAATGACGTAAATAATGCAGTAATTCTGTTGAAATTAAGCAGAAGAAGGTTCTCCTACTTCCACACCCAGTACGAGCCACTGTGTCTATAGGTCAGATTACTTTTTCATATGGTATGAAATATAAATGAACTAAAGCTTTTTCTACCCCCCTAATCACTTTCTTATTTTTTATCACTGTGGCCATGAAGGTGGAGGGGGAATGACTTCCCATTCTAATCATATTATCATACCCTCAGGTTAGAACTTCCATTTTGCATACTAGAAGAAAATGGCATTGAAGGAGAGCCTTGATATGTGGAAAAGGTGCTCCATTTTTTTCATGCCATAGCGGAGCATTGTGCCTGAATGTAAAGCCATCAATAAAAGAAAAGGCAAAGTAAGACAAGACTGATACAAACTTGCTCAAACTTTTTCTTGTCTGTCAACAGTCCTTTCTAAACTTCACTGTGTGATTCTATTTCAGCTTTATTACCTTAAAGCATCCATGATGCAGCAATTTAGTCCAAAACATCTTCTCTAAATTGTTCCACACATCGCCATACCCATAGTCAACTCTTTTCAGGCCCGCATTCCAGTTTCCATTTATGGAAAATGTCTGGTTAGGGATCTATCATTACAGCAATCACTCTCACTGTTGTATCATTTTTTCTCAAACACACATCACATCTGAGGGCCCGCAGACCGTCCCAGGGCCAGCATTTCCAGGCACCCTATTATTCTTCCACAAACGGTGAATCTCCACAGGCAATTTGCATCTAGCTGTGGTGTGTGTTTGCCATGGGAATAGGTATCAGACACCTGACAGTGGGACACGAGGGTGGGTTTTTGTTGCCATTTTTTTCCCCTTCGACAGCTACCAAGCAGCCAGGCATATCAAAGAAGAAGAGCGAAAAAGTCTCCTTGTGGAGTAAGAGGAATTTACATTGTAAAAAAAAAAAGAAGAAGAAAAAAAGGAAATGTATTATGGTTGTCAGGCTTCAGGGACTAATACAACAGTCCTCCTCGATGCCTCCATCATCACTGACATCTGGAACAGTAATCATACTTTAAATGAAATCACTGCAATGGTGTCAGCTTTTTGGATTTATCATTTTCACTAAACACTGTTATACTACTTTCATTTTCTATCAGGTGCAGGGGATCATTCAGTGAAATAGTAAAAGAAGTAAGCATTCTTCAGTGGCAGGAAAAGCAAACTTTCAAATGAAACATTCTTCAAGAGAGAAAAGGGAGAAACTTTTTTTTTCTTTTTCATGTTTTCTGTGCACATAAAAAGTCACATACTGTGGCAGTTAGGATGTCTGCATTTATCTACCCATTCTCCTCTCATTATCCTTCCCTTTTTTTCCCTATTTTACAGTCTGTTAAAAGCAGCTGTGTGACGTGAGATTTGAGTTACAAGCAGTTTTGATCGGCCCATTTTCTAAATATACCCCCAGAGGAATGCTTCAAATGTGTGATTTCAGGTCCTGGGGGAAATAACAGCAGTTGCGAACCACATATTGACAATGTTCCTCGCCCAGGTGTTTTCACTGTCAGATCAGGATCTGCTGGAAAGCACAAGGAGAGAATCGTGTTAGAAGGTCACAGAATTAAAAAAAAAAAATCACAAAACCTGTGAAGGAAAAATAGCTTTGTGGTTTTAAAAATATATGAGTGCTCTGAAAAAGGTAAGTGCATCCTAACTCAAGAGATATCATGAATTTATTTTTCATTTAATGCACACTGAGGTAGCTGTGCAGATTGTGGACTGTATACAGTAATGGTTAATTTATTCAGATTTATTTATACTGCCAATATTTCATACTGTATATATTATTGACTCTTTTCGAATGTCTTAAGCAAATTCAGTCCGCTTCAAGCTCTGAGGCTTCATTAATCTGCAGTTGCATCCATCCTTGTATATTCGACTGTTCATTAACCAAACCTTTTCCAGAGAATATTCAGTCATAATGTGAGTCAGGTCATGCAGGACTACAAAGCCACGAATTGTGATTCTAATCATGTCCAAGAGGACAACATGCACCCATACACATTTAATTGGCCTATATACTGATGTTGAGCAGGTGCTGATAACATCCCACATGCACTATTTTCCACAAGTGGGTGGCTCCTCCATCTTTACCTTCCGTGTGTCCCAGAGAGAAGAGGGGAGTGGAGAGGGTAGAGAAGTAAATGGATATTCTGCTTTACATTTTCTTTGAGTAATTTCTCCCTGTATGTTTGAAGCTTTTCAGGGGCCCTGTTTAAAGAACCCCACCCCCATCCCTACTCCACGCCTGCACACTATTATATAAAAAACATTATTAATATTCACCAGAATTTACTAAGGAGAGCAGGAGAGGAGTGCTGCAATATCCAGATGGATGCCCCTTAAATCTGTGTTCAATTACTCTCCACTAACTTACATCTTCCAGTTGAATCCTGATTAGCTGATCTGGCAATTTGCTCAGCCTGACTGGAGAGCACTTGGTTCCCCTCCTGAGTGCAACCTCGCTGCTTTTGAGTATTGTGCACCTTTGATCAGTGCCCCCTTATTACCTATAAAAGCCAATACCATTAAATTTAGCACTGCCTCATCTCCTTGTCCGTAGAGCTTTCCTCTCTTCTTCCAAAGATCATAGGCTCGTGTAAAGGAAAAAAAAAATCGTAGTGTGATCTATAAATGTAAGGCTGAAGATAATATCTTTTAGTTAATATATTTCAAATCTCTCCAGTGTGAATATGAACCTGTGGCCTGGCTCCCATCTCTGCAACTAGCTGCTACCCTCTTGTGGCCAACCAGGACACAGAGATGCGCTTACTAAGGTCAAGGTGCTCATTTTCCTCCTACTTGCATGTTTTTAAAGCAACATGAAGATCAGAAATGCATACAATGCAACAACACCCTACAGATATTCATCTTTAATGCTGGTAGCATGCCCCTCTCCTCCCTCCCTCCTCCTCTCCTCTTGTATCTCTATACAAAGTGGATCTCAGGGGTGAAACCTGGCCATTAACATATAGAGTTTTTATTCAAATCCCATTCATTTTTCCATCCATTTAGAAGAACGATGCCAGGAGGTTACAGCGATGCTGTTGCGCGAGGACCTGATTGAGCTTCCATTTTAGCATTTGATTTGATTGTGAGGCAAACAGTAACATGATGGATAAGATCTCATTACAACAGGAATGTGAGAGTTTAATTTCCTGTACATGTTCCGTCTTTATTAATGTCACAGGCTGCGGGTCTTCAATTGCAGCGCAGGCTGTGGCGCTCTGGCTCCATCTTGACATAAATGAGGCAGAGGGATTACATTTGGCACCATCCGCTTGAGCCAGTTTTAATTTAGGTTTTGTATTAACACTGCATCTCTCAGAGCGAAATTAAGTTTGTGTGAAAAATAAATAAATAAATAATTTAGTGCCATTTTAATCAAACTGTGTTCTTGTTACGAGTCCCCTCTTGATGTCTTCGCTGGTTTAGAAATGGTAGCCTTGTTGCACGTGAAGAATGAAACTGCAGAAAATGGTGACTATCGCACCCTCACTTATCTGGTTCAGGGGAAAAACAGAGAGGGGGGGGGGGGGGAAAAAACAAAAAAAAAAACCTGCAAA
>VUQG01016937.1:46841-59567 GCA_015106755.1 Etia nguti
GTAAATATCTGAGGGGGGGGGGGGGGGGGGGGGACTTGAATGTATAGTCTCTTTGTGCTTCCAATACTATCAATGTTTGCACTCACAAACTGCAATCACTCTACCATTGCACCCGCTATCAGTTTTTACTGCAGATAGATTCACAAAAGTACAATCACGAGAAGCTGGTAGTGATTTAGAAACTGTACTCATGCAGAATCAAAAGTGAGTTTCTCTTTCTCGAGCCTGTAGTCGAGCAGCTTTAGGAGTGCCCCATCAAATACTCTCCTAAGGGGGGAAATACTATAAATTACCTTTGGCGACTCCTTAAAACCCAAAGCAAATAGAGCGACAGAAGAGCCGAGAAACAGCAATAAAACCAGCTTTAACAAAACAATCAGAAAAAGGCAAGATGCTGAAATTGCCTTCCTCCAAATCTGAAATTCTCCACACGTTCACGGCTTACCCTTCCTGCCACACCGCCCCAAGTCTCCAGGCCCTTGTATAGATTTTTATAAACCAGGTCTTGTGCTTATGAAAATAGTACTGAGGGTCCTTAAACAATCTGTTAAATCTTCTGATAGTGAAGAAGGTCCTTAGGTCTCTAATACAAATTCAAATAGCAGTATGGAGATGGATTAAGGGGAAGACAAAGAACAGGGGCCCACTTTAGAGGATGAGATCAAGATGACAGGTATTGATTAAGTGCTGAATGAGAGCACGCCTATGAAAGGCCAGCCACCACACAGCTCATGAAAGAATCATACACAACGTGGTCGGCAAACATACAGGCGTGGCATGTAGGTGTGTGCACATTCAGGCTAAATAGTAGAGAACCTGCTTGGTTTTCTCTGATTAAAAAGTCATTAAAAATTGATATCAAACTTTTCTCATGTAGTTGAAATCCTACTAGTACCTATATATCTCGTTAACTATTCAATAAAGACACAGCAGGTAGATTAGGGCACTGTTGTGGATGCGGTTTTGCCCAGAAAAACATTTTTTTTAAATCCTTATGTCAGAATCCACTACTCCTTGGCTTGAAAAGTGCAGCTCGACACCACACATTCCTTTACTTTGGCACTGTTATGGGAGTGAAAAGAGGAAGGATATTCTCAAAGATTACATGTGAATCTAATTTCTTGGCGAAACAGTCGAACTGGAGGACTTAGCCCTTTTCAGAGTTTGTGATGATGTAGCGCGAAGACAGCCGTAATCACAACAGCGCTGCCAGCCTGACCCACCTCATCATCCTTGACATTTAGCACAGCGCTGTTTCTCTCGCTCTTCCCTTCTTCACTGTAAACAAATGGTTTAACCCTGATTTGTGTAAGTGTAACCGGAGGACATGCAGCGACACAAAGTGTGGAAACCCTCTGAGAGTAGAGGGAGTAGAAAATAGAAGGAGAAAGGCAGGGAAGTGAGTACTGGGAAGAGAGAAAGAAGCAAAACAGACACTAAAGCCTAACTAAAAAAGAGAAAGTGAGAGAGAGCCACCATGGTGAGCAACTTCACCAAGACTGCCACCACCTAAGAGGGGGGTATCTGAGAATAATCTCTATGGAAAGCTGTTGGGTCTCTGCAGACAACGTTCTGATGGAAACGAGGCAATAAATGCCTCTTAAAGCCATCATAAATGCAGCTTCCTGCTTAACAGTCACTACTCAGACCTGCAACCAACCTCATTATCCTTCGTCTGTGCCGGCTGGTTTGCATGCCAACTTACAGGCAGGATAACTAAAACCCCTTTCACTTAAGCCTCAGCGGAATATGTGGTTTACTTATGAGACTTGAAAACAAAGTCATCAAATCAAAGGATGTTTTTCCATAATTTAGAGGGGAAAAAAATCTACGCTTGACGTGCGAGGTGTGCTTAAATCAACATCTCCAGTTAAATTAAATATATCAGATAGAATTCACAGAAATGTTACCCACATACAGTATTTCCTTATATACAGTTTTAAATCCATGAATAGCATTGACAAATGACACATTTGACTTGATTACCTCTTGACATTTCCCTCCGTGAATGAAGGCGGCAGTAGATAAGGCAATCATGGCACCTACACAGTGTAAATATAAAAATATGCTCATTTGTCTGGTCTCTAGATAAAGACATAAGGTCACATAAACGCATGAATGGGCAACTCCCAGCACACAGCACCTCCCAGCCTGCCCGTTTTCCCTGCCTGTCTGTCTGTAGTGGCTGACGGTACAGCAGCGTGCCCTTCATTATCACTGGGTAATGCTCATCACAACGGCCGTGGCTTTTCTCCATAAAAACCCCCAAGTCTCACTCACAATGAGAAATAGGGGAGATAAGGTGCAGGAGACCATTTCTTTTGACATTCACGATGGCAAACTCATCAGTCATGCTGTCAAAGGCACTGGTCTTGGCTAGTTTGGGATTTATGAGAAATAATGATGGGTTGAAAATAGCTGGTAAGGGCTTTGCTTCTACCTTTTGGTTTGGGAGTGTTGTGTATTGAGGCACGCTCTGCATAAAACCCAATTTCTTTTGTCAGTGACCCTTGCACTGATTTCACATCCAATCTCGCCATGTTCAGGAGGTTTGGCTGGTCCTGTTTGAGCTGGCACTGACATTTCCGACTCACAAGATAAAAGAGGGAAGCAGGGCAGCAATAGTTGTTTTTTTTTTTCCCTTAAAAGACAGCACATCGCCACAGGAGCATTACGATATGGTGTACCACTCCCTCTGATTCACTGAGCATTATTCAAGTATTCAAGTGCTGTTAATCGCACTTAAATTCGTCTTCAGAAAGCTAAACAGCTCTGACTGAAGAATATTCACACAGAACTCTCTTCATGTGTCCATACCTGAAAACGGGGACAATAACAAACAGTAATAGCATGTGTCAAACACTAAGATTTTCTCTTTAAACCAGTGACAGGCAGTGACAGATGCTCCCATTGCAATTGTCTGTAAACATTCTGGGACACAATATATCATTCAGTTACTGTGACGCACCTCAAGGTCTATTAAACTTAACATAAATTATTCACTTCAAAGTCATTTGAAAGTGGATTTGAAAAATGTTGAAAGGGCAACATTGTTGAATTCTATAGAACAATTGCACAACTATAGATTATAGTGAGTAGGACTTTTAATGGAATCCCTATGGGAACACACGGAAGGGATGTCCTCAAGCACCAAATTATTAGTCAATTTCAGATTATCAGGTTTATTAATTACTATTCTTAATATATCTTATGAGAGTGCCAGGAGATATAGCCTAACCACCTAAAGGCTTTAACTGAAATGGTCGACATAAATTTATATTAAATATATTAATGAAGCACTAGATTGGCTGGGTGTTTAGCTCGCCTTTTACTTGACAGTTCAGGGACCTGCTAAAATTGCTCAAAATGTAACATTGCTTATAACCCAAGTGTTGCAAAATTGCAGGACAAGAGAGTTTGGGGCAATTTTGATTCAAGTGTGCGAATGAGACCTCTTAGAGCTCAAGGGTGCTTGGATCTGTGTGGAAATTAAGCCGTGAGATTGTAGCTAAGGGGACGCTGGATTGACAGCGACATTAGCCCCGCGGCACCCCTGCCGTAGCACGCTATAGTCACGTAAAATAGATGGACAGGAATAGCAAATTAAATCTTCTTAATAGTAGCAAAGGATGTACAGTCAGGTTAGACTGAACTGTAGGACTATACAAGTGTGGAGATAAAGGGTGGTGTTTTTAGTGGGATAAAATGAAGTGGCTCTGAAGTGTTTTGGTTAATAAGCCTACTCCAACCAACTTCATACAGAAGACCCTGCCATCTTTATATCAATTTGAAATTAGCTCCTTCACAATGTTTCATGCCCCCTTTCTTGAAACACGTTCATAGGTCATTTCGGTCGTTGGCATTAATTTGAGTATATTTATTAAATTCATTACACTGCAGACTAAAAGAGTTACTCAGTAACAACAGAGTGAGAAAACACTCGTACTTGCAGCTCTCAGAGCATCGAGCGGCTGGCGGCAGCTTTGTTGATGCGTTTCTCACAAGTTGTTTTTTCCCCTTTCCAGGTTCAGTGACACCGCATTGCTTTGCCACAAAGACCAACCTTAATGTAGACAAAGCCAAGTCGGCAAATCTTTGCACAGCATGCACGCACACACTTCTAAAAGCAGGACATACACAGAGGGAGCAAAGCGTTTTTCAATGCATTTAGATGAGACCTTTGACAAAGGTCCCTAATGCAGATATCAATGAACCAAGGGACTGTGCTATCGGAGCGAAATTGGCTGACGGAGGGATGTCAACCTTGTGCATGAAAAATGATGGATCCCATTTGTAAACTTCTCTCTTCTCTTCCCTCCTGCCCATCCTCTCCCCCTCCACCCTCGAACACGGACACATGCGCAACACATACGATTCCTCCCTCCACCATCAACCCCATTCTCCAACACTGGTTATTGAACAAGGAAGCAAACCTATGACTTTGCCGGCAAAAAGCAAGCGGTCTGGTAAAATTGGCACTTTACAGACCATTTCATCCGACTGTCAGTGAGCCCAAAAAGGACCTTTGAGATTTCAGTGATGACAGGATAGATTAACATCACAGACTTTGTTTTTTCATCTTCCTTTCATTTCCTATACTATTCTCTGAGGAGATCAGCAAAATGAAACCAATATCTATGAAACCACAAACAAATAACCAGAGCTTTCCAAATATTAGATTTTGTTTGCTGGATTGGACGATCAACTGTTTCTTTCCACTCGCTTCATGGTCGGTGTTGACTTGAGAGAGAAAAGAAACACCCTAATCCACCTAATAAACAGGAAATGAACAGCTCGGCCTACATGGCAACATGCCCTCTTGTATACTCTGAAATAAAATAGATTTCACATATAAAATTCCATACATTTTGAGTGTAGGGCTAGGGTCTGAATACAAACATCAAATGATTCAACACATGTCTGCACAATAACCTATAATTTACAGAGCTTGCAAAAATCATGCTAAGCATATAAAGTGTGATAAGCAACGTAATATGCATACTGAGCACCTCTAAGGAAACAATGATATATTGCTAGTTATCCTAGAATGAATTACTGCATTCTTAAGCAGCATGTAGAGTCCAAGGTGGGGAGGTTAATATAGGCAAACAGGCATCTCTGCAGGAAAATGAAAACTTCCCAGTGGAATGTGATGGCCAGCCTAAATGCTGACATTGTGGTTTCAGTGATGGAGTGACTTTGAGAGGGTTTGCGGTCTGCCAGTGTTCAAAGCTGTGCCTTGAGGGTAAGGGGTAAATTTGCTAAGTTAATCACATAATGAGGCCAATTAAACATCGGAGAACCCAGGTGAAATGGGAGCTGCCACTGAGCCTCCACTAAATGAGGCTCTGTGGCTCAGCCAATTCCCTCTCTGGACCGATGCTGGACAACCAGTTCCAGCTCCAATAATCTTCTATAAAATTAAGCAACATTTATAGGCTGTATCCTATTGATGCACAGGCATATACATCTTACAGGCCAGGAAAAAGAAAAACATTGTCATGTCTTTATTTTGTTCATATTGTTATCTTTTTTTTTTTTTTGATGGGTACTGGATGGATAATTCCAATCTGCATTAGTACAGTATGTGTTTCACAGTCTGATAAAAAATAAAAAACCTAAACACTTAGATTCTTGCTAAGGCTACACATACATGATTAACTGAGGACAACCTTGGTTTAAAAGGGATAAACCAAATACTTCTCAAAAAGTGATCTAGGCTAAGTTTAAATGATTTAGCTGTTTCCACACAAGTCTAAAAGCACCCCAAAGATCAGAAGGAGTTTCATGCACTCTGTTAATCGAACTTTGAACAACACCAAACCTTATTCACCCCCAATTAATGCTAGAATTGATCAAATATCTCCTGACATTACACCTCTTTATCACATGAAAGCATTTTGGAGACATAGACCATAGTAGCCCTTAATTATAATTGCTGGGGTGCGTTGTTGACCAGAGCATCTGAGTATTCGAGAGCTCTTGGAGGGTCTAGAGGAGGATAAATCACTCCAGCAGCACTTACGCTTCCCTGAGTGCTTCCAACATACCTGTATTTCTACAAGCGCAGCAGGCTTAGGGTCAGAGAATGTAAAGGCTACACACTGAACAAGATGAATAGCGGTAAAACAGTAAATTCTCATGGCATCCTCCAGTACATAAGAGTACCTAGAGCTCAATAACCTTGGCATATAGGCCCCTTTCAAACCAATTCCATTTCCCATATGATGTGAAAGGCTGGAGCATTATAACACTTTGGCTTATAAAACAGAAATCCCAGCTTTACCTGTGCTCATCAACTCAGAGGTCTGTGGGTGTGTTGGTTAATTTTGAATGCAGACCCGAACCAGCCAAGGATGAAATATCTTGCTTGCAAGCTGTAGGGCTCATATAAATGAAAAGCTGTATCACTGTCACGGATACAACACAAGGCAATAAGAAACTGCAGAGAGAGCAGTTCATTAAAACGTGAATACATGGGGACATATATGGGCACTGATGAAAGAATATTTCATCACCATCAGGGGTTTATAAAAAGGCCCACCACTCTGCCCACCACGATCCAATAATCTGGATGTAGAGGATTTGCACAGAGTAAGATGGACAAGGGAAATTAAGGCAGGCACATTTTACCAGATCATATTGCCATGATTTGTTAATAAAATGCAAAGTGACAGGCTAGATGTGAGACAGCGACTAAAGCGCGGCGGTGATTTAGACTTAATCCGTCATTATCCCGCCTTTGAAGTGACCTCACTGTGCATGTTCCCACTGTGACCCAGAAGCACACTCACAGCTTCTTCATTAGCTGGGATGAAACAGAGCCATAGACGACTTTGATGTCCCGTCCGACTCACACAGACCAGTAGACATGCTGACACACGCGCATAAATGACACCTACATGCACGCACTCACATCACAGATACTCTTATCACTGACTACACTGAGGCATGAAAAAAACATGGTTTTAATCAATTATGGCTCTCACCTTTGGGGCAGCACATTCATTACATATGATAGGAGCAGCTAAGGGACAATATTCCGATTGTGTGCTGAGATTGAAATGAAAGAAATTGTATGGTTAGGGGGTAGACAAAGACTGCAATTTCACTCAGCTGAACATCGTTGGCTTGGATTTACATATGTGCACACAAAACGCCTGCACTGAATGTGATTTCACTGATATAATTTATGTGTACCCAGCGATTTATCATCCTTAGATCACAGCATGGAAATCAAGCAGATAACCTAAAGAGATCCATACATGTTGCCTTTTAAAGGATAGCTGTTCTTAAAGTTTATCTTGGAAATTGGAAAAAAATCAATCAGTCAATGAGACACAGTTTGCCAATATGCAAACCAGTGACAAGTACAAGGCAAGTGGGTATGACATTATATATAAGCTTAAAGACAGATCATATGCACTCCCATACACAACTGCCTAATAATCTAAACAACAACAGAGGTCTGCTTTTGCTTGCATTCTCTGTGAAACTATATCAAACTGCAGTAGAGTACACTGCCAGGTAAGCATGGTTTTGTTGTGGTAGTTGATTGGTGGTTTTAAGTAATAATAATTTTGAATTAGTAAACCCCTACTGCTTCCACAGGAATTAATAGGGTAACAGCAGACAGGTGCTGCTAATCACATGCAGTTGATTAAATGATCATTGGCAAGTGTGACCACCTCCATAAAGCCAGATGTTCTGGCAGTTTTACTGCTCTGGAGCATTCAGATATGAGTTAGCACAAACCCACAATCTTCCCAGGAGTCAATGTCCCAGCAATTTCACTCCAAGGTCAGACTGTGCAAAGAAAAGGAAAACCCAAGCGGTGCCTCTCATACTCTGCTGGCCTCAGATGGCATGTTAAATGTTAAAGTTCATGACAGCACAATTAGAAAAAGACTGAACAAGACAAACTTGTTTGGAAGCGTTGCCATGAGAAAGCCTCTTCTTTCTAAAACAAACATGGCAGCTCAAGTTAGGTTTGTAATGTTGCACCTGAAAAAAGCCCCGATGTCCAGTTTTCATTTTCCTGCACAGCGCCACATTTGGAGAAAAACAGAGGCATCAAATGGGCATAAACACCTCATACCAACTGTCAAGCAAGGTGGTGGAGAGGTGGTCACTGAGTCAAGCACATCAAGCTAACCTACAACAGAATGGCCAAAAAGTAAATAATAAAGGTGTTCCAATGGCCCAGTGAAAGTCCAGACCTTAAACTGAGCTCAACTGATCTTGGCATAAACAAATGTCCACGATCATCAATGAACTAAGGCTACGTTGTAAAGAGTAGTAAGCCAAAATTCCTCCACAACCACGTGGGAGACTGATAGTCATACAGAAAACGTTTACTTCAAGCTATTTCTGTTAAAAGTGGTTTTACAAGCTACTAATCAAATACTAAACCATATACAGTCCAAATACATGTTTCCATCAACCCAGCCCCTCGGGCAACTAACTTCAGATCTTTTTTTTATGTTATTTGAGAAACCGATGAGAAAATGTGAATTTATAACTAAGCATCAACAAATTAGCATGCTAGAAAATAGTGCATATATACTATATACTGAAGTTTTTATATACCAACAACCGTGCTAAAATAAATCTATGTGTGTACCTGATGCACAGACTGTGATGGTCTACCAGTAACAAAAAAGGTGTGAGCACCCATGCAGTTAGCTCCACGACACACGTTTTCTGCACAGTGGTAGAGTTCTTTCCCCAGGCAGTGGCCCGTCAGGCCAGACAAGGAGGCCGAGTGTTAAAGTGCTAGCCGGGTACACGGAGTAACAACAAAGCCATCTGCCCTGGGAATGCACACATCCATCTTACTAAAGACAGCCAGTGAAGGAAAAGACAAAGGGGAAAGAGAAAGGAGAGAGAGAAGCAATGAAAAAGAAGCAGTAGGGAAACTAGAAAAAAAATAGAAATGTAAAAACAAATTTGTAAACATATGTATGGGCACGCTGCTGGTGGTGGCGGGGACCTGCAAAAAGGTGAATGAGCAGACTACTGGTGTGAAAGAGTCCCGGGAACTATACACTTGTTTTCGCCTTTCTGCACAGATTAGATCTTTTCGTTTTTCAGCTCGCCTGATTGCACAGCTGCTGAAAGCCGCTTCCCTCGTTCACTATAGACGATAAAAGCCAGTGGCATATGATTGGCCATAAACTAAACCTTGTACTGAATGTATATGCCTGCAAAGTAACAGATGAGAGCATATGGTATGAGAGTATGTCTGGAGCATACAAGTGGAGCATGCCAGAGCTGATGGAGGGACCAAGTTAGTAAGTGAAAGGATGAGAAAAATTAAGCCAATTTTAGACCAGAAATAAACATATTTACATCCTGACACACACAAAAAACAGTCATCTTTATCAGGGATGTGACCGCTTTTATTTAAAGTGGAACAGGCTGCTAGGTGGACTGTTTAAGTGCGCTAGGAATAGTAATTCAAGTCACTGAGCAGGATTGTTTTTCTATGATGTTGCTGTCTGTTGGAACATTTTTAATGCAGTTATATATCAAATAACAGGAGTTGCATTGGAGACTGTCCAGTGAATTTTCTTTTATTTATTTGTTAGCAGGTATCTGTGTCTGTAAGATGCACCCGTACAGTCTATGAATGCATCTTGCCAACCTAACTAGCTTTGACAGTGACTCACAATAGCTGTAAACACTGAATGTCATAATAATAAAAATACAGGTAATTTTTTAAAATGAAGCTCTATAATTCATTAATCTGTTTGCAAAGCATAATGTCATCCTCATTTATTTTATTAAGCATGACATCAGGTGAGAGGACAGCAGTAAGTCCCAGCTCCCACTGTCATCCCTGCTTCATAGCCATCTGGATGTGACTCAAAACACTGCCGTCAGCATTCTGGGCTCAGTGATATCATCACAGCATTTTCCATTTGTTTTTTTATTTTTTATTTTTAGAGCATTTCCTCATCCCTGTATAGTCTGAATATATATCCCACTTACATAGCGCTCTTAAACTTGCTCGCTTTCTCTCTGACTCTATATTATCTTATCAGACTGAGAGCTTTCAGCTGTGTTACCAGCCATTAGCTTTAGACAGTGGGTAGCTACAGAACAGAGTGAGGGAAAAGTGGCCTCCTGGTGGCTCTAGGTGATGTCAGCTGTAAAAAGGCCTTTTTATAACACCAACTCTTAGTGCAGGTCTCAAGGCACATGGTGTCTCTGTATAAAATGACCTTCAGCAATTTTCAAATACGTTTCTGATACAAATGCTAATAGAAGATTTTGTGTCACTAGGAAAAGGCACTCAGTAACCTTTTAACTGCACAAAGCTGTCCCATACCTTATCATACAAGACTGTTGTACAGGTAGGACAACATCCATATCCTGCATTTACACTGTTTCCAAATAAGTTAATTTAGCTGGGTAAAGATTAAAAAGCAACATGTGCAGTATTGTCTAAACGTCTTGAACCATCCCTCACTTCTTTATATTTTATATCCAAGGAGCCAGACTTTCTTGTAGTTCTTGTAAAAGGTTATGTTGAATATTAAAGCTTTCTCAAAGTCTTTAAAAGTTTTTCTGTCCACATTCTATGGCTGCTTTTTTACTCAATTTCAGCCCAGTCCTTCTACCTGACCATTTTCAAAGGAATGCTTTTTTGTTTGTTAAGCCACTTACTGTAACGCTGACCTATATCAGTCAAGCATAAAAAGGCAACTAACTCAAGAGATGAACCTGATGCAAAAGCGTGTAACAATTAGCCAAAAACTTGGCATGTCTCAGCATGGTGTGCAGTGTGTCCTTAAAAAAGTTTGAGGAAATTGGACAAGTGGAGGACAAAAGAAAGTTTTTGCATCTACTGTTTGCAAAAGCCTACATAGAAGCCATTCTGAAGGTAGAAAAACAGGGAGAAAAGCCTGAGGTACACCAAATTACACAAAAACTGGACTGAAAAATCAGTGGCACAGGTATCATGTAGTGATGAATCCAAATTAGAAATTTTTGGTCATTATGTATAGAGGAGGCCAGTGTTGGGGGGAGGGTTGTCAAAATTGTCAAGAATGGATTGGAATTATAAAGACAGAAAAGTACCGTCAGATTTTTATCCACCCTGCAACATCATCTGGAACGTGTCTGATTTAGGCATGACAGCATGACACTGATTTCAAACACACTGTCAATACAGTAAAAGGATTGAAAAACACACAATGAAACACTATCAGTCATGGATTAGCCTCCCCAGAACCCAGATCTCAACATTATTGAAGCAGTGTGGGATTATCTTGACAGAGAATAGAAAACAAAAGGCCTGGAGAACTATTCCTGAAGACTACTCAAAGAAATTACAAGAAAGTTGCCTAAGGGAGTTGAGATTAAGAATAAAATACCCAATACTGACTTTCAAGCTCATTAGATTGTACAAACTCTTTCTTTCCTTATATACTGAATTTCCATGTATGTTTGCAAATGTTTCAGTAAATCACTGCAAATAGTTCCCATTTCCAAGCAAAACATAAGCCAATGAGGCATGGCTCAAGAATTTTGCAGAGTACTACATTATGTATGTAGACACATCATCTGTTTCTCTGAGTTCTATAGATTAAATGCAAACACAAATCTCTAATTTATAATCACTGCAACTATATCACAACTAGATAACCGAATCGGTATATACCCATTTCTTCCAGACAGCGTTGCGGACCCCTGACTGAAACCAACCTGAAACAATTCAAAGCAAGTGTCAAGCATCGGTTAAAAGCAGAATGTCTGATTTACAGTAACATCACACTGAGAACAATTGTTCAGCTCTGTGAGCCAGTCAGAGTGCCCGCCGCTCGATGACTGACGTGTTATTGGCAGATGGCTAGACTCCTGCCCTCCATGGGAGGCTTCCAAACAAACAGCTCCTGGTTACACTTAGGTGATTTTCACATCAATATCGATCAATTATTCACATATTTGTGCTGTCTGAAGAAAAGCAGCTGCACTCCCTTTCATATGTGCTAGACGAGTATTCATTTTGTAGGAGGTGAAAGGAAGGAGCACCGCTATTCCCTTGCATTTTATCCAACATTTATGGTGAACTAAATTTCGCACCGTCACAGCGTGATATAGAACTGTGATTAAGTGGGTCAGTGACTCTTACTGTCAGCATTACAGCCATTAGCTTTTATGGAAGAATACATCAAGTGCA
Source organism: Etia nguti (assembly GCA_015106755.1). Taxonomy (NCBI): domain Eukaryota; kingdom Metazoa; phylum Chordata; class Actinopteri; order Cichliformes; family Cichlidae; genus Etia; species Etia nguti. The sequence goes on from VUQG01016937.1 coordinate 59,029, forward strand.
ACAGTTCTGTATTTGAGGTAACATGCGGAGAAGTCTGTTTTATCCATTTTTGAAATGTCTTTTGACATAAAACTGAGGTCAACCCTTAAACTTTTCTCAATGCAGTGTGCATTTGAAGCGAATATATAACACTTGCGCAATACTGTGTGGGTGTCTAAGCTATAGTGCATGCTGGAGAGGAAGATGTGGCTTTAGCAAAGTGCTGTAGTTATACAAGCAACTGTGCTTTGTGGATTTGGCAGTACTTGAGGGTGATCTAGTTTATTATTCCTTGTTTAGTCAGCCTCTCTGGACTTTTTCCTTGAAGTGCTTTATATGAAGTATAAAGTAAAGCACTATGACACTATTTAAAATGAGGTTTGCTTTAGTACATACCATCACACACTTTCCCTCCCTCGTGTTACAGAGAAATATTAAAGCTGTGCCCCAAGGTCAACAGCAATAGCCCTCATTCTACCCATCACTGTGCCCTTGTGTTATTCATGGCCAGCACTATGAGAGGCAATGATTCTTTTTTTTTTTTTTTTTTTTTTGCACCT
>VUQG01016937.1:59587-81470 GCA_015106755.1 Etia nguti
TATTATTCTTTTTTTTTTTTTTTTTTTTTTTGGGCCACTCCAATATCATTAAGTTATTAGTTGATTTCAGTGGATTTAATCAGCATAGTAATTCCTCTCCATGGGAAGATAAGTCCCTCTCAAGAGCAGTTACGCCGTCCACTATGCCCGCTGATTAGACACAAGCCCCCAAAATAATTCATCAGAAAACTGCAAAAAATAATTTATCAAAAGTGCTTCTCGCAAAGCCCGCTCAGGACCTCTGCTTCTTAATAATTAAACTCTGCAATTAGGCGTCTTACCATGCACCCAGTGTGAGGCTCCATGTAATATTCATAACCATACATAATTATGCAATATATTCACTGGAATAAGAGGCCATATATTCACGCCGGGGCTGTCAAGAGAAAAGACATTTTTATTTGGTTTATAACACTGTTTCATCTTATACATGAGCAGCTGGCTTCTTGAGACAGAAGAGAATGAGGACGTCTGGTCCTTAGCAGTCTGACACTGTATTCTATGATTCTGAGAAACATAGAGAGGGTTGCAAAGAGAGGACAAAAGAGAGAGAGACAGTAAGGCACTGAGTTTTTCTTTTTTTTTTGTGTGTGGTCATGCTCAAATGCCACAAATATCAAAGTCTGTTAACTGGTCACAACAAAGACATACCTGAGTGGTATCATACACTGACCACAGTCAATGCAAGACACGGAAAGAGAGAAGAGACTTTAAATTAAAACGGAGTGGAGACAGGGTGCTGTCTCAGGATCCACTGTATCATAAATTATACATAATGCAGTATGGTAAAGAACTGTAAAAAAGAATAGTCCCAAAGCCCTTGATCATGCCTGAAGCAAATAAGCAACAGCAGCGGTCTGCAGTGGACATACTGTGGACAAGGTTGGCTTTCATCTTGAGACACAGTTCAAAGCTATGGGGCTACGCACAGAACAAACTAGCAATCAAAGCTCATGTGTAACTGGGCAGTGGTGCACTTCACAGAGCCTGTCGTCTCAAGTGTTGCGAAGATCACACACAGATGCCTCTTTCACATCACAATGGCTGATTTCTAACACACAGCCTTTGGTCCTTCTTATTCGTCACCATGGTAAATTAAAGAGAAAAAAACCATATTGCTATTGAGAAGCGCAGCTTCTTGAAGGCCACTCACGACATGTATATGCTGAATAAGAAGAAAAGCATATGTTTTCTTCCAACTTTGAAGAAAGGCTGTTTTTTGTCGCTGGAAGTGGAGACAGTCTGATATTTGATTTAATAAAAACTAAAAGCTAATAAAAAGCAAATGAAGAATACGCTATATATTCTGTAGTAAACTGGATTAACAGTCATTGAACATGAGATTATTTACTGCCAAAGCTATCATCAGACACTTTGTAGAGAGATTTCATAATCATTTCCCACCAGGTAATCGTAACGCGCACAAATTGTTATAATTTGTACATGCTCTATGATTAATGAACACTGCTGTGCTCTATATGCAGCTCAACTATGTTTTGTGCATTTGAGCTAAAAGTTCAATCAATGTGATAATTTATAGTGTTTGTGTAGAGCATACCTCTGGAGTGAATCTCATGCAGATCAAAACAACTAATGTTGAAGTTTCAGTTTTCTTCCTGGAGAAAGAGTTTGAAAAAAACAAACAAAAAAGCAACAAAAACTAGTAACCATTCAAGATTTTGAAGTCTTACTTCACGTGCTAATAAACAAAGCTTGTGTGTGTGTGTGTGCCACAGTTCTACTCTGTTCTAGAAAACAATGACCTTTTCAAATATGACACAGTTTTACTGTGGGCATAATACAGATGTGATTAACATAAATAAGAGTTAAAGTCAAATAGGCGTAAAGGTCGTCACTCAGGACTAGTCTCGGGTCCACGAGGTGATTTACAACAACTTAATTTGACTGTGTGGAGTAATTTATCTGTGACAGAGCAAGCCGTGGAACTGTGCATGCCGCGCGCACATACAGGCAACAATATGCCATGACTGCACACATCTTATATCTACCCAATCAGTCAAGATGCTTTACAACTTCTGTCAGAGGGCCTAACAGTTCTCATAAATTATAAAGCCATTGTACATGGTGCCAATAACTTTTGAAGGAGAATCTCCACCAAACTGAACCCAGTATCTCTTCCTTTTATACGTGGACATCAAGACGCAATACTCCTGAGATGTAAAAAAAATTGGAAAAAAGCAGGCCAAATGCTTTGATGGTAGATTTGCTCTTAGAAAACGATGCACAAAAAAAAAACCTTCTAGGATAAAAACTCGTTCAGATATTGACATTTTGAGGCAAAGCAGGTGGCAGGCAGGTATGATTCTGTTAGAGATAACTTGCATTTCCTATCACATCCCTCTTCCCTCCGCTGAGTCTCCAGTTATGCTGTGCATCTGTGTCATCTGCAGATCCACTGTGACAGCTGGAGAATATGAGGTATGAATGATGCAGAACCATTCATAAACAGCAACAACAACGCAATGTGATAGGGACAGAAAAATGTGGATGTGGGTCTCAAGTCGGCAAGCAATAACGTGCTGTGATTTATTTCGAACGCCCCCTGTAGTGCCCACTGATATTCTGCAGGGAAATCACTCACTGGAGTGCATGAGGCTGCCTTGCATCCTCTGCTACTATCAATATGAAGATAATTGAAAAAGAATACATGTATGTACACAAAAATCATGTGCAGCTGTATAAGAGAAACATTTAATCTAACCTCCTGTCTGTTAGATAACTCTGTGCACATGTGAGTGTATATGGATGGCAGATGAGGGAGGTAGGAGGCCCGCTGTTAGCGCTGGATGCAGTGATTTCCTGGACACCGACAAAGCGAACCTCAAACTGAAGGGCAGACAGAGATAACCACCTGCAGGGATTCGCATCCTGCTTTATTTAGTCACCTTCGGAATTTCCTCGAGGGACAGAAGACGATATTGTGAAACCAGTGAATGGTCCTAAAAATCAAAGCCAATGTTCTGTAGGCAATTATAATGAAATTGCTTGAACCAACTGCAAGGCACATTCCCCAAGAAAGGAGAATGTCATTGTTTTGGCTGAGGTTCAGCTAGGTTACTCTCACCCCAATAAAAAGGAAAAAAAAGTTCATGGTACATTTTTTTCATAATTTTTTCACATATGTTCTTTGATTAATTATATAAAGGCCAGCTCGTGTAAAGCCACTAAAAATACCAATTAATAATTAAAAATAAAAAAAAGTATATTCTAATGGTAACATAACTATGTATGACTCTTATTCTGTCTGAATGGTTCAAGATTGCAAACAACTTAAGAAATATAAAGAGTGGTGAACAATCCCAGCCCTCAGCATGGCACACCTTGATGTGCAGGTGCCTTTAATACTAGAATAAGTCATCTTAGATTAGGGAGTCAAAAAGAAAAAAACTCAACCACATGCTCTCCATAAAGCACGCCATAAAGCTCTCCCAGATGTTGAGAGGTGGTTGCGGTTCCAGCGACACGCAATGTCAGGGAGGAACTGGTAATGCCGAGTGTATTAGTGGTCTCTTTATGGGTGCATTAGGTGCTGTGGAGAGGAACATGGGGGCTGCCACTGATCTCCTACCAGGCTTTATGCTTTGATGAACATACCCTTGAAAAACCGGGACATCTGCGACCGTATTCTGCAGAGCTTGGAAGACGCCTCCCTCTCTTTAGCCTCCTGTAAAACATAAATCAGCTTCTCATATCATCATCTAGTCATATTCAATGCATATGAAGCTCTAATCAGTTAATCTGTCAGCTTTCTCCCCTTTCGGTGATATATCAGATTTGTAATACTCTCCCACATATGCAGTAAATCTCTGACAAAGCCCGTGTTTTTGAAATTCAGCGATGGGGCTGCGAGAAGTGAAGAAGTTCACTTGAAAACAGATACCAGGGAGAGTGGAGCACTGAAAGCTTCAGCGCGCTCCCATGTGTCATCTCTCTCCCTACCACTAAACAGTGGGCTAGACAGGAAGCCAGAATAAATTTCCCCAGTTCATTGTCCCCACTGAGGACTAGCAGAACATCTCAGTCTGATTAATGGCCGTACACTGTCTAATGAACAGTAATTGAATGGTATAATACTGCAGGTCCTGAAAAGCCCAGAGGAGTCGTCTTCTTCCGCCTAGCTCTCTGGAAAAGCAAGGCGGTGACATTGTCTAGAGTTGATTATAGTTGACCTTGCATGTGGAGACTAAGGTCTATGAAATGGCTAACCTAAGCTTCATGGAATAGCAGCAAGGAAAACAGATGAAAGACAAATGCAACGGACTCGCACTGGAAAAAGAAGACGAATGGATCAATGGCGTGGTCAATATTGATTTGATTTTTTATCACAAAATTCTTAAGGAGAGGAAGGCAATTGATCAAGCATACCTAGTTTCATTGGCATTTCTAACAATATTAATTAAGAAAAAATGCTCAGCCGACTGGCTGATAAATCAGCCGATATTGTTAAATCAAAACAAATGATAATTGTGAACACAATATTACACCGGTGAGTACAAATCTACCCTTGTCCACATTTCCTCAAAGTGTATGACATCTACAATACAGACAGAGTAGGCCGTCATGAAATCAATCAGATCCTTAACAGAGTGCACTCTAAAGGAAAAGCCAACCTTCAGAGAGCCCAACAAAAGTCAGTGGAGTGAGTGTAAGAGCAGCTTTGATAAATGTGCATCAAGCTCCAGCCCGCCATCCTGTGCTTCCTAACACCAAGATAGCCTGCGTCCACTCTCAGCGGACATCTCCACTTGGCAGAGACGCTGAATCTCGTTATTCTTTCCTTGGCCTGGACCACACAGGTCAATACCACATGCACACCACCGCCTCACCGGTGTACTGTCTGCAAATGTATTCACTATTTAAATGCACTGCAATAAATCATTTAAAGCTTCAACTGAAAATGTAATCATGTAATTGAATTTGGTCATCAATATCTACCATATACATGCACGTATACAGAGTACACGGGGCATTTCACGAGCATATATGAGCGCTGGAGTGGGAGGAAATCTGTCTGGACTCAGCTGAAAGTATGAGTCATAGCAGTGCAGTTATCCCTCATTATTATTCACAGCCCTCTAAATGATGAGGTTGCTGACAACGAGACAGCGACAGCTTGTTTGGCCTCAGTGGGAAAAAACAAGTATGAGTATGCATGAAAGATGATTAGACTTTAGGTAAGGTAAGTCTTACCTGCAGAACTATTATTTCTGGCTTGACAAAGGCATTTAACTACACTGTAAGTACAGTGCTGATAAAACATGAATAAACATAAACAAATCAAAGTTTGGTAAGGCAGCCGGTCTGATTAAAAGTGCTGACACACTTTGTATAATCTTACTGCAAACTAGAGTTATTTTTGCTTAGGATTTGTTCTTTCAACTAAAATTCCATCTTATGTCACTCTCTATTCACTGACAAATCAAAAGCTACTTGGCAAGATGATTATTGCAAACGTAGCTGAGTCCATACAGGGATTATTATTATTATTTTCCATTATCTAATGGTCACTCCACCCAATCCATAGTAAATCTGATTCAGCAAAATTCATGTATGACTAAAAGTGATAAGTAATGAATTAAGCTATTGATGGGGTCTTTAGCCAGGGTCATAACCGACCCCCAGAAGTCAATAATTATCCCACGAAGAATATCTTTATTGCAAAAGTGCATACGGCAGCAAAATCATCACCACACCAAAACATTCCCCTACGGTGTAATTGCCACTGCTTAAAATTATAGTTTTCATTAAAACGAAATGTTCTAGGTTATTGATTGCTTAAATAAGACTCAATATCTTCTCATTTCAAAGCCGAATGAAATTGCATGGAATAGTAATATCACCCAACTATTGTGTGCATTTATCACAGTTACACGGCTTCATATCGCTGTCCCTTGAGGATTATTAGAGCAAAATAAGTTTATTTAAATGAGCGTAATTTCGGGGGGACCACAGATCCGTGCAACAACATCTGTATACACAGCTCACTCCCCACTTCATCACTGTTAATGTGCACAATAACCAGAGTAAAGGACAGACATCAAATACAACTGCATATTACTATGGGCCTCTATTTCAACCATGAAAACTCTATGATTTGCAGTATCTGGGCCGACAGCTAGGCTCTAAACGTGTCCTACAAAAAGTTGTAACTGAGACACAGGTAATTTAAATCCTTTGTAGTACTAGTAATGTGTTCTATACCTTTTAATGTTCCCCTCTGCCCCTTAGAAATATTGTGTTAGTAAATACCAAATACACCAAAATAACCATGGAGACAGAAAAAAGGTTACACGCACATTAAGTGAAAGTATAGTTGCTGAAAACAGGTCTGCGTGACCCTCTTACAATTATGGAAATGATGATTACCATAATTGCTGGTTAGACCATTTTTTATGTGACCTAATCCAAAAGAAAATGAGAAAATTGGACATAATAATAAAGTAAAAATGAACTGAATGTGAAATACTAACTACATTAAACTAATAATAAGGGTACTTACATTTTTCCCGGAATCTGCGGTGGAAGACCTTTGCATACTCGAGTCATCTGAATCACGGAGGGAGGCCTTGCAGGGACTCGCACAACTATTCCCATCTTCATACTCCTCCTCAACTATCTTGGCCTCAACCTGCAGGGAGGGGAAAAAAACATACAAGATCCCCTTTGGCTTACACTGTACTGTAGTGCTGTATTGATTTTACAATATTTATATATTTATGTAGCTTGTTCTGCTGAGCATTCATGAGCCCTTATTCTGAGCAGAAAATGGTATTACACTGTACTAGAAGTATATTCTCAATTCCGTTTGATGTTGGGAAACATACAGAAAGGTAAAGCTTAATAGGAAGAACATCGGTGGGGGGGTACTAAAGCTGCAGGCACGTCTTTCATCTAACCCTTTCATTTTACATCAAATGCAAACAGCTTGTTGTGATGATCAACTTGTATACTTTAGTGTGTCTCCAACGACGAGCTGTAAAAATTATAATAACTGACATATAAAGCGTAATAAAATCCGGGTGGAGCCAAGGAGCTTTACATGTTTCTCCACGTTCACGTGGGTTATGTTTTTCTCTGGCAGTGCTGTGTTTTCACACTCAAATCACTTCTTATTTCCTGTCTGATATCAGGCCAAGCTGTTAAATAACTGCGCGCTTTAAGGACCTCATCAGACTGTAGCGCTACAGTATGGGATTATGTTTTACCTGATCAATTGGCAGATCCACCTTCAACTGGCGGTCTTCCTGCACCTCTGCAGCTCCTGCCATCTCACTCCTTTTGTTTTGTGCATTGAACACGCTGCCCTCTGAGAAAAGTGATTAATCACAATTACCTCATCTGCTGGCAGTCGCCGTCTCATTCTTCTGCACGCTCGCTTTCTCTCTCCTCTCTACTCCTGTTCAACTTCACAAGAGATCAATGTTGCTGTCAAGCCATTTATTTATTTATAGTGGTCCCCCAGACTTAAGGGCCACAGAAAGCCACAGCTGCCCTGCCACAAATATGGCCAGCCAGCGTGAACTTTTGGTCCAGGGTTATATCCTGACAGTGACAGGCTGCTCTTGATGCATGTGGGGATGTGGCTCATACAGCAACGTCACCCTTGTAAACAAATTCCTTTTTGTCTGCGGCTGCTAGATCCGATACAGCGTGGAATGTGAATAATGAAACATGCTCTTGAACTTAAATCTACTTCAATTGCCCTAAGTAATTTAATTTAAATAATAAATAACCACACATACAAGATTTATTACCGAAAACACTAAAGGATAATGTAAACAAAAATACATCTGCTTCATGTGTTAAGCGAAAACAGAATTTACGCAACCACAAAAAAGCCTAGAATTACTTTTTTGTCTAGAAATCTATAAAAAGGCTTAAATCTCTGACCTCATTCCAGATTAATCTTGTGAACACTGCACAGAGCTATTGTCTGTATGAAGGGTTTTAAGAGCTGATTTAATTATAAAGAAGACATAAAACTTTGCTTTTTAACTTTAGGGACTTTGCTAATGTGGTTACAAATACAGTATAAGCAGAACTGTGTACTGAGAACTGAGTATCTCAGTCACAACATATGAAATCATGGCAGGATTCAAACAGTAGCAATTAGCCTGCGAATGCTACCATACCAGTATGTGTTTTTCAAGTCAAGCAATCGTACTACTGCGCACAGATGGCACAACAACAACTGCATAACTAGATACAGACAGTGTTATTATTATTGATATACTGAGTATCACATTTAAAGCAGACAAAGAATATTTGTCAATTTATTTACTTTTGTCAGTGTTGCTTAAGATTAATAACTCATTACCATCTTGATTCCCGCATCAAGAGAAAATGAGAGCATTTTTGTCTCCCCCTAGATAGTTAACCAGGCTTTCAGGATACGTATTCAACAAAATGGCCTGATTGAATTCATCTATGATTTAAGCCCCCTTGATAGTGTTTGAAGTCTTTCTCTTTTTTAATATTCACAGAAAAGAGCAGTGTTCCTTTGAAACGGCGCACAGCTCTGTTCTGTTTGGACTTAAAAAGAACAGGCTGAGATTCCAAAGAAATCTCCTTCACCTGCCAAATGGCAGATTTTCTGCATTATCAGCACAGACTAGGACTTACATCTCTTTACTTACACACACAGAAGACCTACAAATGTACAGTTGCAAACACAAACGTGCTTTACCCAAAGCGCATAGATGGTCTTCAAAAGCCAACACGTTTCTTTCTGTCATCATATCGAAGAAGAAAGTGTTGGAGAACAACAACAAAAAAACAAAAAAAGAAGAAAAAACTCTGCGGACAGAGGGGCTAGAGAGCGAGACAGTAAAGACAATATTTCTATAGTGCTCTGCTTACCCACTGTGGGGAAGAGAACTGGGTTCTTGGACACCTGCCCTCGTTGTTTGGTTCTCTCTGCCTTGGCTGTGAGTTTCTTTGTCTGGCCCCTGGCTGTGTGCTCAAGGTCTTCTCCAGAGCTTGTCTGAGCAAACCACATGGAGGTACAAAAGAGAGGAGAGCAGAGAGGCCCGGATTAAGGTATATTTCCTCACATTCTGTCCGTGATTCATCATTGACTTATTGCTCGTTTTGTAAAGAGGAGGAAGTAAAACAAGAAAACAAGACAGGGAAGCTTGTTTCTCCTCTCTTTTCAGCAGCTTTTTTACATTTTCCATTGACCTCAATTTTTCATGAGCTGATATGTTTTGTAACTCCCCGCTGACTCCTACTGTATTGAATTCATCTGGTTCCAATACATCCCGTGCACAACCTATCAATCACTAGGGAGCGTGGCAAACTAATCATTTATTGATGAAATAGGGCAGCCATGAATTTCTAACTGCATTTGTCTTATTTATCAAGCCAGATCAAACAATGAAAATCCAAACAAGCTTAAAGGGAAAGGGAGGGAGTCGTAGGGAATAACTTATTCTTCAGCAGCAGACAGCAGAAGGTTATTGATGGAGAGGGGAGGGGAAAAAAAAGAGGTTTGGGACTCAGTTGCATGGTGGGAGAGCAAAGGAGTGAGAGAGGAAGAGAAGAGAGAGAGAGCAGTGGGGAGAGTTCAGTGATGTTCAGACAGCAGGGTACACATCTGAATTAATGCTTCCACAAAAGGCAATTTTCTCCTCGCAGGCTCCTCATCCCCTCCGTAGGTAGCAAGGTGAGGTATGTCTCCCTTACAGAGAATGAGAGACACAGACGTAGAGATCGAGAGAGAGAGCTGACTTAATGTGTCTTTTCAGCTACAGTGCTCTTTACTGCAGGATCCCTGGGCTGGCTCGGGGGATAGTGTAGTGATCTCGGGCTTCCACCAGAATACACTTCTGGCAGTGGTGTTTGCAAGCTCACTAACATGGAGTCCGGGGAATAGCGGCGTTGTTTCTGCACTTGTTTGCTTACTTTAATGCAGAGGCAAAGTCTGTTGATATTCTTTTGAATTTATACAGCCGTTAGTGGGCTGAGGGAGAAAAAAAAAGTAAAAGAACAAAAGAAGAGTGAAGTTTGCCTGCTATATTCAGAGGAGGAGAGTTGAAACAGAGTTCATGTTCTAGCGCGGCGTTGTCCGCGGCCGCATGAGATCAAAGACAAAAGAGCAGTGGCACCGTCGCGGTGGTAAGCTGCTAATTCAGCTCCTGTAACCTCGGTTCATCTGCGAGTGATGTGAAACAACTTCGCGATAAAGTTGCAAATCAAACTCTATCTGGCCCATCAAAAATTGAACAGCTTGTTTTCTTGCTTGTGGTGAGATGTAAATAGATGGTATTTAAATAAACTGAGCTCAATCCAAGGCTGTCTCGCTCAGGGAGAGTGGCAAGCAGGGCACAGGGGAGGAGAAAGCAGAGGACGAGGGGTGCTGCGGAGCCGGAAGATTGCAAATACAAGCAGCAGCAGAAGTAGTAACACGGCAGTGGAAAAGCTGAGGTCATACAGTATAGCCTCTCGGTCTGCATTACATATCTACAGTACCAGGTCCTGCGGGAGCAGACAACTGTGTGTATCAGGAGGCTCCAGAGACAGAGAGAGAGAGAGAAAGACAAAGAGAGTGCTAGAGTTAGTGTGAAGGGGGCTCAGGAGGGCTGGACAGCGAGTAATCTGTGGCTCTCTCATGTGGCCAAAAACTGGAGTCAACAAGAGGACACGGTGATATGATAGCCAGGGGAAAAAAAGGGGGGTCCTAAACAATTGGACTGACCAGCCTCCAGCCATACTGACTGTGATATCAGTATGAGCCACTCCCAGGGCTGAGTCCTCAGTGAGTAGACACACTGGCAGCAGCGAGGGGGTAAAGTCTTCCTCAGGGCATTGCTATTTCCCCTAACCAATGAGCTCATCCATGGGAAACAGGGGAAATGGGGAGAAGCAGCAAATCATCAATGATGTCAGAAAGCACAGATATTAAAGGTTTAGTCAGCCTTTCTGGGCTTTTTTTTGTTTTTTATACGGAACCCTTTATGTGAAGCACATATAAAGCACTGCTTAACTGCCATAATAACAATTGCCATAATAACTAAGTGTACTGCACAATGCACGCCGTTGTTCTCTTTTTCGCTTTGTCTCTTTGTATTCCTCTCTCCCCTATTAATCTTCTCTTTATGCTATGTCTACCTCAAAAGTTTCTACCTCATCATGTCTGTAAAACACTTAACTCAGCATATACAGCATGCTTGCTTCCAATGGGAACACGGTGTACTGGAGAGTTTCATTATTACACTCTGCAGAGCTGTCAGTTTAGTCGGTGGTTGCTCCACACCAGATGTCCCGTTCAGCAGTGCAGAAACGGTCCACCGCCGGTGCAGACAGGACAGGACAGACACGGCTCCCGTGCAGCGCAAGGTTACATTTTACACAACCTCAGTGGGCACGTTTAAAGGGTCTTTTTTTACAGGCGTTTCAAATCAGACTGCTGTTGTTTTGTGAGGTCAAACTGAAATTAATGATGGACACGACCCTATAAATGTATGTGTAATCAGTAAGCTAAACAGCTGACAGATCAAGACAGCTTGCGTAATTTTTTGTCACTTGCATCTCTCCCTCTCTGAAAGGCCCTTATTAACTGGTCAGATCATGTTTACAAATTCACGAGGGATGAGACACAGAGGCGAGGAAACTAAAATGCGGCAGCATCGTGTCTAGTGAATGACTAATACTACACTGAGCCGAAGGATGCAAAACACAGGCATAGCTCTGTCTCTGTCTCCACCTCATGGTACTAAGTGAAATGACAAAAGCTGTGGTCGTTGTGTCTTATTAGCTAATTTATCAGTTAAGCAAAGTTGTGTAACAATGTAATTTTCATCTATTGCTTTATGGCTGGATAGCTGTTAATATAATGAAGAGATCTTTGGAGAAGAGATTTTTTATATATAACTAATAAATATTCAAATTATTTCTAAATTCAAAGGCAATCCAATGCAGATAAAGCTGGAGATAAAGCAAGGGCCATTTTTCTATATCTAACAAAAATTGGCATCTGCCAGAGCACTGTCATCTTTCATGGTTATAAAAATCACATGTCAGGCACATTTGTCACAGTGAGGCCCATCTCTACCTAGACCTGCTGAGTGGGCATGTTCTCATCTTCATCACGTGATTTGGTGTTCATCTCGGGCCCACCGCAGCGCAATCCCCGTATGGATTCGCAGTATTTCACTGTCACCTTAATCACAATACAAATAGTCCCAGCTCTTGTTTGAATAAGAGATGTTTTTTTTTTTTTTTCTTTTAGTTTTCTGTGAACGAAGTCCCCCTTGTGCATATGATCTGTCTATGAGGCTCACTGCACTTGATCAAGTGGGCCAGCCTGTCTCTGTGGGAATTACCCATCAAACTGGAAAGCAACGGTAACTCAATGCCTCCTGCAGACAGTGATTGATGATAGTGGTGTTTCATAACGAATTGCGCCCCCACAACAAGTCTCACACGTGGGAAATGTTAATTGAAATGCTGTGTGTGCAAAGATACGCTTTTCAACTGTGAGTCTAACAAAGTGCTACAACAATGAACCGGAGGGAGTTCAGGGGAAAAAGAGCACCAATTTAGCACGTTAGGAGAACGTGAACGACCAGATGGCAAAGTGCATCAACACTCACCACATTCTTTGCACATCTTTTGATTTTGGTACTAGGCAGGATGTCTTGGCTGCAGGGAAGAAAAGGAAAACCAATATTGACAAACACATTTTTGCTTTCTTTATCGAAATCAAATCAAATCGAGTGTTATTCAGGACATGTAGAAAAAGCCACGAAAGATCACATCTCGTACCCTTCAGTCATGTTATTTTCCCTAAGCAAATCCCTCCTGGGGACACACTGGTAATATGGGAGAGCCTTAAACTTTTCTGAACCGACTGCAACATAGTAGTGGTTGTTCTCCAGTTCAGTGGGCCCGCAGACAGGGCGTCCGTTTAACGCGCAAAGCCTGAAAGCTCAAATAAAGAAAAACAACACACTGCAGTAATGTTTAGTGATAGTTTCAGCTACATCTTTGCCTACGAGTATTTCTGAATAAATTCTATTGAATACATCACAACCACACATGGTCCCGATCTCTTAATTAATTGCAAAAGTCCCTCTACTCTCCCAAGTATCATTTTTCTGCATTTAAATTGACTGTAAAGTGTCCACTAATCACATTACCTTCTAAATTAGAAGGCAAGAGGAAAACAACCTTCACTGATACTCCAGTTAACTAGTTTAAAAATGATGTATGACTAAATGTCCTGACATTACCTGAAAACAGCACCCGTGCGAAGACGCACTTTCTCTGCCACCATTGCTAAAACGTTTTCCCAGCTTCTAAGGGTATACTTTGGGATCCGTATTCGAGCCGGAGGAACCAGCACTTCTCCATTGGTGAAGACACTATGAAACAAAACACGACACACAAAGATCCATGAATAAATAAATGGAATTGTTTCTTGCACTGCACAGCACAGCAGAGAGCATTATTCTTTTAACACCATGAAAAAATATGTATGCAGTTTAAAATCAATACTCACTTTATTGTGCAAGACTCATCAGCAGTTCTCTTCCAGCGGGCAGAAACTACTATCCTGCTGTGAACAACAGGTTGGATCTGAAAATTTCATAAAGGAGGAACTGAGTGGGGAGGGGTTCAGCACGTCACTCAAAATCTAATGTTATGTGTCTCAACTGGACTTTTATGAGCAACTTAGGTCTTAAGGACAGCACCAGCATTCAGGCATCAGACAGAATGGTTAAACTTAAAACAAGGACACATGAAAAAAGTTTCACTATAACTGACCACACACAAAACGGCACTCCTACCTGTTCTTTTTTCTTATTCTGTGGCTTCTTGGCTGCTATTTCACAATAACTGGAAGGCAGTAAAAAAAAAAAAAATCTAATTAGCTTTAGGTACAAGGAAACTTATGCAAGGATGTGGGTGTAAGGCATCTTTAGATCTGATAAAACTAATTGAAATCAAATAGTTATATATGTAAAAGTATGCTCAAGATCAGTGCTCTGCTGAGTAGACTAAAATACTGGGTCCAAAAGATTACATTTAAAGACAGATTAGACTTTATTTAAGATAAGTTGACATATTCGAAGCGTTTTAATGAATATTAAGCACCAGCCTAGTCAAATCCCCATCCAACAAATGAAGCTAAAGAATTAGCCTGTAGATTCCAGTACATACAAGTAAACTCCCCTAAAACATGACACTTACTTCAGTTTCTTGAACGCCTCATTTCCGGCTGCGACATACACACTCCCGTGCTGAAGGTCATCCAGATGGTGAACCTGGTGGCCCTGTGTGGCAGTGTAGAGCCTCCTCACAGCGCCAAAAGGTGCTTCAATCCCTTTGGTCAGAGATGACAAAAAGTTGTCAAAGTATGGCACGTGCCGCGGATTCACAACTACTTTCCTGCCGGGAAAGTAGGCATCTCCGTTCCTGTAGACGACGATTATTTTTGTCGGTGGCAAGTCACTTCTCCCTGATGTGCTGGGCATACTTGTGTTAGCTAATGGGAACGGTTTAAAGCAGCAAACTGCGGTGGCCCTTGGTGTCAAAAGTTAACGTGTCAGCTCTGTTGAGTCTCCGGAGACGTAACTGGAGACAGCTTCTCAGTACATGAGAGGTGTAGTATTAGGATACGTATCCACCGTCTCTGCCGTGCCTTGTATTGTGTAGCTAAGGTTAATTTAGTGTTCAATTCCAAACCTTCTACCAAGACAACCAGTGGGGTGACCCCAGTCGGTTTTACATATTTAGCTAAAAAAAAAACAACAACTCATTTTTAATTTTCATTATCAGCTGGCTCATTCAATCTCATGGTATTTAATGAGAAACTAGACAGAAACACTGCAGTGAATTTCATTGCTTAATAAATGTATTAGACCACTGCCCAATGTAAAGTAAGCTGTAACAAAGGATATATATCGTTTATTTATTATCATTGTTATTATCTTTATTCTTTTAGATCCCAAATTGCCGTTATTTACTTCCATTCCTGAACAGAAAGAAATGTTATGGTGAATTCAATTCAGTACTTTTTAGCCTTAAACGTGTTTTCAACAAATTTCTATTTTTTCCTTCTTTTTTTTCTTAAGTTTATGGTATATTGTAAATGGGAGTAACTGCGGTTCAGAATCTTGCCCAAGGACACTTTGGCACGCATAATAAATTTGTTAAGCACTGTACATCCTTTTGGAATCCAGTACTGACTCGGGTTTTGCCCAGGTTTAATCCGCTAATATAAAAAATGTATTTACTGTTTGACTTCAAACTTCTCTCAGTGTTTATTTGGCTCATAACATATGTAAATGTTGAAAATAATTAAATCTACACATATTCTGTCTAACAAAGCCAACTGAAGTTTAACACAAGGCGACTATACATCTTTCTGTAAGTGTATAACAGTATACTATCGATGATAATAAATATAATAGAAAAGCCAAAGAAGTGTATCCTTTTTTTGAAGAAAACATGTATCCCATTCAAATTTTTTGACAGACTCCTATTGTATATTACAACTGTAGCAGAGTGACTGCAGCCCCTTCACTTTTAGACAGAGCTGTCCAAACTGTTTACTACAAAGGTAAGCAGAGATTGCTGCAACAGTGGCACTTAATTGGTTTATGCCAGACAACTCCTGGTCAATTAAATACATAATTCATCTCAGCATTAATTATTCATTTCTTAAGGGACTGGTGTTCTGCTTTATTAGGAGAAATGCATCATGCATATTCAAATTCCTCTTCTTAGAGGGATGCAATAGGATATCGTCTCAGCTGGGACACCCATCCTAAAACAATAGCTGCCAGGGCCGCAAGACATCTCCTATTAGTCACACAACCAAACCGTAGAGGATTTTCAAAGATGAAAATGTCAAACTAATCTAAGGTATGTAATGTCTTGTTTTTGTCATTCAGCAAACATTAGGCTGTCATATTATTGTCATGTGTAATCTGTTATTTTTATTGTAAACTTTAGGTGGTAGATTATTTTGATATACCTCAGAATAAAAAATAAACTGACAGCATTAATTTAACACTGTAAATTGAGAATATGTCAATGTGCTTAGTATGTGATCAGGCTTTAGTCACTGCATCAAATGGATTTCAGAATTTTATGCAAAGTCATAAAAGTCCCCAGCAATTAGTTCTTATCAGTTCTTAGCCAGGATACGTGTCGTAGTGTAACTGTGATTCAAATTGTGCTTAGCCAAAGTGTAATATGTCATGTCAGGAATCAAGGGGAAGCAGTGGGTGAGTTTCCTTTGGCGCTCTTAAAGGTCACTGCCATCCATTTTAAAACACTCATTTATTACAGCACACTAAGGTGCAGAGTGAATGTTATAAAGATGTAAGGTGACTCCGGTGTAATTGCATTGCTCACTGGATAATACATGAGAACCTTACCGTGTTCACTGGATGTTTGCATACTTCAGAAGGACATTGATGCAATTCTTTGACTTTGATATGATTCATGTTTAACATATTTAGCACATACCAATTAATTCTTAGTATTTATGCAGTGCTACAAAACAACCTAAAAACAGCCTAATAGAAGAACAACTGTAAACATTAAAATGAAAGAATTTCTTAGCTGCTGGACTTTCAACATGGCAGTTAATGTTTTTTTGTAAAAACCTGTGCTTTCCTTAACATAACAGGTAAAATGTGGAGCAGCCACTGACTTTTTGTCCCCTGTAAGGGATTTTTGCTGTAAGAAGAGCTTTCATCCACTGGGTGGCGACGGTCCATGTGGAAATTACAACAGAAAAATAATCATTTTGTTATTTTACAATAATATAAAATGGGCCACTTTAATGATTAAATCATAATGTAAGCCATGTAAGTGTTTTGAGACATGTATGTATCCATGTTCATGGTCGCCAGTCTATTGCAGGGCTAATTCACAGAGACAAACAACCAGTCACGCTCACATCTGACCAATTTAGAACCAGCAGTTAAACTAACATGCACGTCTTTGGACTGTGGGAAGAAGCCTGAATACCCGACGAGAGCCCATCTTCTGCACACAGAAGCCAGCCAGTGGATTCAAACCTAGAACCTTGTTTCTATGAGGCAGCAACGTTAACTCCTGCAGCACTGTGTTGCATCATTTATCATATATTTCTTCCATAAGTTTGCTTGAACTGCTGCAGTAAATAAGCGCAACTAGTTCAAGAGCATTAAAAAAATGTGCAAAAAATGTATTTTTTTTTAACTATGTGTAAATGTTTATTGCACAGCACATGAATGTGGAATGCATGCTGTATTCTGTTCCTCTAATTAAATGCACTCAACTGGAACCAAAATCTGTCTTTTAATTTTATATTTTTCTACACAATCCACAGCTCTCTATATTTGCTTATTTGCACTGTTTGTCTATGGTATTGCTACAAATACTGCTCAGTGGATATTCTGAATTAAATAAAAACTCAGTTCCTGGCATGCTTTTAGGACACACTAATGAATCTCAGAGTATGTATCAAGGGTGTAAAAAAATATTACAAACATCTGGATGTTTTGTATGTTTAGAAAATAAATAGCTTATGAGCTCATAAGCAAAAGGGAAGTAGAAAGTATACTGCTTTGCACAACTTGCGTATCATTTTGTTATCATATTTCCAAATAGAGGATACAGCAAAATAATAAGATTACAGTTTTTGCTCCATTATATTTGTCCACTCTGCAGTCTGTTTAACATATACTGGCCTCAGATGTTGTCCTTGTCAAATTCACAAACAAAATACATTGTGGGATGGCACGCCACATCAGTCCACTCCCCAGAGGCCACCATCTCAGCACAGTCCTCATCATCATAGGCATTGTTGGGCTCTCCTTTTCTCCATTTGCTGAAAGTGGTCATGGGAGAGCGATCCACGTAGGTGAAAACACCTTCGCGCTCGAGGTCATGAATGCCAATGTAAACTCTGCTCAGGCCAGCGTCGGTTATGTACCCTGCTATGGCTGCGTTTGCTCCCTCATCCTTCGGCATGACCAGGTGCCCTCCCCTCATCTGGCAGTAGCCCTCAGCCTCGGTGTAGCGCTTCGCTTCCTTCACCAACAGATAGACCTTACTGTCTGTTTCCTTAATGCCAGCAACAGCTGCAGGGGAGGGCAGTGCTGAAAAATGAGCACTTGTATTTCTATAAATTTCACATTGACATGCCCACCATTTGAAATTCTATAGGACAGGAAATTAGCAAAAAACCCAAAACTGATAAAGACTTTTTTTTCAAAATACAAAAGCATTTTTTAAAGACTGCAAATTTTTTACCATTTTTAATGAATTTCAGTTCTGAGGAAAGCTGAGCCACGAGAATGTCCATTTCTCCAATTATCCTTCTCATTGGCGCACACTCACAGGGAACCCCTGATAAGGCAAAAATGTGTGGAACTATCACAAAGTTGACTTCACTCATTTACAGATGTGTCTGTCTAATCCTGCAGTCATCTGTTTGACAAACAAAATAAGATGGTTTTAGAACCCACCTGGCTCTCCGTCTGGGCCCCTTGGACCGGGGTCGCCTGGATCTCCCTTGGATCCTGCGTCAGAAATGTAAATATTCACCAATCATAAAAACGCACTTAACAAATAATTGATGCACCCCTGAAAAAGTGTGCAGACAGTACATCTCTTCTAGTTGTAGCACCTTTCATCCCACTTGGGCCAACTTTTCCATAACGTCCCATAATGCCTTTGTGTCCTTTGACCCCAGGTGGACCTAAAAAAAATGCAACATGAGTAAATTGTTCATATGAAGATAGAGACATACTGTATATCTTCTAGTCGAGACAAACTTTTTGCAATTTAAAAAAGCACAAATTAAAGCAAAAAATATATTAAACAATAAATCTTTACTTTCACTAAAGGTGCATTAATTAAAATGATTAATATGCTTCAGAGAACACCCTTCACTCCTCATTAAGGTCTTCCGTAAACACTTGTCCACAGCTCTGGATTCCACAAACCATTTTTCATATGACCTCTCACCCTAATGTAAACACTTGACCATTTCTGGATGGCCTGGTAGTGATGTAACAGCACATTATCAGCCCGAGAAATGTGATCTTTACCCCAGTTTTTCTTGTATGAGTGGTAGTAATGAGAAAATGAGGAGATATATAAATGCGGGCATGTAGAAAATATACTCTCTTTAAAGTTTTAAATTTTAGGGGAATGCGCTTTTGCTCACAAAACAAACAAACACATTCAGTTTCTTTTTTCTTTTTTTTTGGTGCAAGTGCATAAAATATACCAATCTCCCCTGGCGGACCAACTCTTCCTGGTCTTCCAGGTGCTCCCTTTTGTCCTTTTTCTCCAGGTTCTCCTTTTGCAGCAGAAGAAAAACAATTATTATATCAGACAGAGTCTATTCTTGGTTTTTTATGTGTTTGGCATGCAAGAAAGAACATAGAGCTACATGCCTTTCAGTCCAGGGACAAGGATCTGAACAGTGCAAGACTCCTCTGGCAAATGTTGTCCATATGATGTCTGCATTGGTAATAAACTCATCACTACAGACATTACCATCATTGGCAGTAACAGTTTCTCACCGGTCATTCTTCTACATGGGATGTTTAGGGCGCTATGCTGGAAAAACAAAACAATTTAAGGAAATGCTAATATTAAAAAAATCATTCATAAAAAACAAGGCTTGGTTTAATATTTATCTGTATATTTCAGAATTAAAATAGTGGAATTACAAGTGAGAATGTCTTTCCACTGAAAATTAATAAAAAAGAGACTCCAAAGCCACTTTTAGAACTACATTTGCATAAACCAAGTACACACACGCAGCTTTTTAGTAACTCTAAGAAAGCATCTTTACTTGAAAACTATACAGTATTTCAAAATCGGAAACGCCTACCTTTAGAAGTATTTTACACACAGAAGTAAAAAAGCAATGCCAATGTCCAAAGAATTGCAGGAGCTTTGAGCGCTGGTGGTCCTACAAAAGCATTTCATGTTCCTCTACACAGGCACCACAGAATGTGTGTGATAGGCTTTTGTAAACAGTTCACAGATAAACTCCAAAGCATTTGGGCCCCCACAGATAATTAGCTGGGAAAGCGGTCAAGAGATTGACAGCAGAGAGGCCTGATAAATATACTGACTCAACTTTTTAATGCTATCAGATAATTGGGAGAGTTAAATATATAATGCATTTTACAGAGCTAGCGTGCACATTCATTTAGTAGAACGGTAACATCTATTATTTTAGAAAGTCGCTGTAGTATTTTGGTTTGTTTGACAAACCAGTATCGATGCTTATCATGACATATACTGTGGTCCATGTGATGTGTTTACAAGGAAAGTTATTTTTTATGTTATGTCTATCATATGATGTTATTATGAAGATAGATTAGCCAGTAGTAGCCTCAGTGTAGGTACAAAGTTCTGCCCGTAAGTACAGTGAAATGACATTAAAGAATCATATAGAAATATTACTGTTTCTACATGTGTATAAAAAATTACAATGATTGTAAAATAAAACCCAGGGTCAACCCTGAAGTTACCCAGATAAGCTTAAAGCCTTTCTTAATAGTATAGAGGCCTGTGAAACAGGATTATTGACTTATCCAGATAACTTCAGGGTTGATCCTGAAGTTATCCCATTTTTGAATAGCGTGACTTTGAAAAATAGACGCTGTTTATTATCTAAACTTGCATGAGTTAAAAACTGAGTGCAGTCGATACCATTTAAATTCCATGACTTACAATAATGAACAACAGACCACACTGACACTATACAAGAACATTTGAAGTTTAACGTGATCTACTTTCATGTAATGAAAGCGCTGAAAAGCGTTTAAATGGAGGAATACTTAAGAATACTTAAATACCGAGAACATTAAGAAAGTCACAGCAGCACATCTTCGTGAGCTTGAACTATTGGAATACATTTCAATGGGCAAATCTCTGATGTTCACCCAGGTGCTCACAGACATGCTCAACAAACATGTTTCATGGGGCATTGCACCTGAAACTCTACCTGTTCTTTTCAGAAGAACATATATAAACGTACAAGTCAAAGTTTTCTTGGCACTCATGAGATGGTTGTTATGCTCCCAGGCTGAGAGCCATAGTCAGAGCGTAATGCTTGCAATACTTGGCACACAGACAACGACAGAACCACAAACAATGACAGAACCACAGACAGAACCACACACAGAACCACAGACAACGACAGAACCACAAACAATGACAGAACCACACACAGAACCACATACAGAACCACAGACAACGACAGAACCACAGTCAACAGAAAGCATCCCAGTTGCCACGTCCCATCCGAAATCCATAGCTGTAGAAAACATTGCATCTAGCTTGACTAAACATCTGTCAGAAGCAAAAAAGAAGCCAAATGCCATTGTCAGGTTTTTCACTACATTGGCCAAAACCATCACCAAGCCATTTAGACGCACAACTTGAAGTGGTGGTTTTTAACATCAACTTAGTATTCATCTTGAAGGAAAAATAGTCATCTTTTTTTCTTTCAGATGAATACCTAAATACATAAAATCAAAAATGTCGTAGCAAGAGAGAAATTTGATTTTAACTGGATTAAAATCCCCCCAACCGGTCTCGGCAGATGGCCGCCCGCCTGAGCCTGGCTCTGCCGCAGGTTTCCTCCCGTTAGAAGGGGGGTTTTTCCTGCCCACTGTTGCCAAGTGCTTGCTCATAGGGGATCATCAGATTGTTGGGTTTTCTCTCTTGCATTATAGGGTCTTTATAATATAAAGCACTTTAAATCAGCTTTTGTTATTGGGCCCTATTTAAATCAAATTGATTAGCAATTTGTTAAAAAAAAAAATTCCAAATCAATAAAAAAAATTCTAGAAATTTTAACTTGTATTTCTATCTCTTTTTATTTGTTGTC